>CM050166.1:347431997-347444497 GCA_027410445.1 Discoglossus pictus | reverse complement strand
ATGTAGATAACAAAAAAAAACTTGTAAGAACAAAATCTGTAAACAGAACAATTGTGTTGATAATACATATTTACCTTGATCATAAAAAAAAAATAACCTAAAAAAATATTGCAGCTGTGGCTTTTCGGATAATTTCTTGTGCTGCATGATGGATCTTCTCTAAAAACGTCCTACTGTACATGTGAATGTGTCTACCATGTTGAAGTGTTCAGGGTGCAGAGAAGGCTATTAGTTTGGGCTACTATGGCAAGTATCCGGATCAGGTTATGTGATATAAGGCTTTCTCCTAGTCAAGTGCTGCCTCCATAATTGCATTTCTGAGCCAGGAGGAACGCTGTGAGTCATGTCGAAGTGCCTCAGAGTGCGATCTGTTGAGATGCGACCTGTTGAGTGAAGGAGATGGAATACTTCAGGATGTACAAATGCAGGCTTAGGAATATATACTCTCTCTCGTGTTTATGTATCGGAAACTTCCTGACATATCTGTTGTCATGACCAGGGCCTGACTAGGCTGTTTTACACTATGGCCTGGGCCTGACTGGCCAGATTTACCCTGTTTTTATTATTATGGTTATGTATGTCTTAGTGCTTATGGTTAAAATATGATTACACTGTTATACTGTATATATGTTGGTTTATGTATTATGGTTCATGTTATTGGAATTGTTGTAAAAAAAACATATTTGATATTCTGCAGGCTTTGCATTGGCCAAGACCATAGTCTCATAGATAATCCTTGTACATACACTTCAAGATTACAGCAAATGGTTATCGTTAATACAATCACCAGGATGAGATTAAGACCTGAGCTCCCCAGATGTACAGGGTTTCCCAGTAAACAGGGGCATCCTATTATGTTACAGTGTTGTTATCCGGTGATAACTCACTCAACCCCACCTACATATAATCATCAGGATAAGATTAAGGCACAACCTCATCAATGTACAGGGTTTCCCAGTAAGCAGGGGAAGCCTATTATTTAGGGATGGGCTTACTGTGATTGGCCAGCCTGTGTGACAGAAAATTGTATAAAATGTGACAATTAATAAAGATCTGGCAGTTTTGTCTGTACTTACATAAACAAGGTGTGTGTCAGTCTATGAATGAATCCTAGTTGTAAGGGATTGTATGGTGTTCCTGAGATCCTGGTCTGTGGAAGAGATCCTCTGGGCGTAGTTCCTGTGTTTGGTCCATTTTCTGCTATAAGAGGTGTACCGCACGATTCTGCTGGATAGGTTTGAACCAGGTTCTCATCAAGTCCAATTGAAGTAGCAGATCGTGACATCTGTGTTTAGAAATTAACATGCTGCCATCCAAAATGGTTGCTCACCCAGAGTTCTTAGTATGTCAAATATGTTTAATGCTTTAAAACTTAGAATTGCATTATAAAAAGCCCCCAGGTAAACACCAACAGTATCTTCCCAGAAGGCTGTTCTGATTAGGATTTTTCCTGCATTTTCCACTGCAGACAAAATGACCAGACATTTTAGTAGAATCTCCTGGGCAGAATTGCTCTCACCCCATGGAAACCTAGTATGAGCTGGAGAGAAGTATACATACTGGAGAATACAGGGCTCAAGCTTAAATCGAACCTTTAAATGCTGCCCTGTTTCCTTCAAATACCAATTTTATTGATAACTATGTAAAAAATAATTGAATATGACATTGTGATGATACATATGAATAAACATTCTGTGTTTTGATGGACTTAATATCTGTCACCTTGTACCTGATTTCTATATGCTGTGCAGCAGTTTTGAATCTTTATGATTTTAAGATCATTTTACTTTGCAGTTGCCTATGAATCCTTACTGCAAAAGTACTTAACAGCAGTGTTTGAAAAAATGCAATGTACTTTTTAAAACTTACATTTGTATTTTAGTGTTTTAGATTTAAGCCGGTATGCTTCTCTCGACCATGTATGAGGTGCCCAGGGGGTGGTCCTTTAAGCATATATTTCAATTAACACATCTCTACATGCCAATTCATGGAAACATACAGGGTGTAAAGATATTACTGACATCATAATGGGGTGTGATGTCACCTGACTTATTTACACATTACAGATCCTGTAAGTTAGTTTGATTTGTGGCTTGAGAGGCTCTGGATTATAGACTGAAGTTTGTGGCCGAGTGAAAGGTGGAAGAATGTATAAGACAGCAGGGAAGCAGCTACTACCAACCCATTGATTGGTAAAAGGTAACATACTCTGTGTAGAATATCTTGGAATATAAGTATTGTTTAGGAGAAATGGCCAAGTATTTGTCACATAAGGTAACTAAAATATTAAGAAAAAATATTCTACACATTTTACCTGTTCTTTACAAAATTGTTGTAAATACTTTTTTATCTTATAAAACCAAATTTAAATTTCTTTGTACAAGTATTTATATCTTTATTGTCTATATTCTGCAACCTATTCAACTCTATCTTCAAACTTGTGTTAGCATTCATAGCACAACATTCCCCTACACTCAAATCCGTAAATATTTTTTTTTTTAAATTTATGTCACATATCCATGTAAAAAGTCCAGAGGGCTTGGAGCACCTCAGACCCGGCCACGCTGCGGCCGGAAAATAAACAGTTAATGTAATCTCGGATTTGGGCTGATGTGTAAGCTTGAGAGGGGTTGCTATTAATCCTCATGTCCCCCATTATGATCCCTAGCATTTACAGAGCTTTACAGTGCCGTCTTGAATTTATTTTTGCATTTAAAGATTTCTGAGCTTACGGCCGATTGCAAGACATACGGCCGGCCGTAAGGGGATATCCTTGTGGCGCCGTATATTTGAATTGCAAGATAACGGAACCCCCGCAAGGAATCGCAGCTTTGCGGCCGATTTACGGCTGATAATAGAATGAGGGCCTTTGTGTTTTGTTTTCCTGTGTAGCCAGACAGGCCATTTCTAGGAGCTTGGAAGTATACTCATCCTAGAGATAAACAGTATTATAATTTGTAAAATGATGTTGGAGCAAAAAATACAGTTTTCTGAGTCCTGGCTCACTCTTGGGACATTTACTTCCCTGTTCTTCACAACCCTTTCCGTCAAATTTACTTTATCACCACAATGTGTCTGTTTTACACAAATTTTTCAAGCAGTTTTGAAGAATAGAATAAAATAAAAGTGAATGCTGGAGAGAAGGTTTTAAAACTGTGCTCTATATTCATTACTTGATGCAATTACAGACTTGTTTACATAAAACACGTTTTTCTATTTGGTTTATCCATTCCTTTCATGGAATTACATTAAAATATTACATTTGAATATTTTCTTTATATAGAGACCAGTCCTGGGTATTGCCTTCTCCTTCCCTAAACTATTAAGATAAGTCTATAAAATGAGGCATCTTACAAATAGACGCTCTCTTAAGGTGATGTTGCACCTGTGCTTTGTAATGGTTCATTGAAAATATAATGAAAGTAAATCTGATTCTTGAATTCTTGTTTCGAGATACCAGAATTGCTGTTGTGATGTCATGCTTAATATAGTAATTTTACGGGGACACGGACAACATTTTTTTGTTGCACGAGTTATGGTTCACTGGAATCACACAAAGTTTGGCAACCAGATAATTGAATTGTATCAGATCATTACCAGTACAATGCCAACAATAAGTGTTGGTCCAGGGGCTAATACAAATGTGTGGTGAGAAGTCGCCCCTAGCTTGCTTACTATACATTTTAAAAGTGAGTTTTAAAAAAATATATATTAATAATAATACTTATGCTTAATATGCATTACTGACTATTAAATGTAAATATATAGCATTACAGTGGTCCTTTATTTTTATGTATAAAGTATTATGGCTAAAGGAGGAAAAACTCTCTTCTGTGGAGAAATTACTCAAATTACACCGATTGTATTTGCTTCTTACAAGACAAGTAGTCAACTCTTGATAAACACATCTTACTGAATGATTTTATATAATTATATTGTGTAAAAAATAACATTGAGAATGTTCTCTTTAAATTTCATTCTCAATATTCTTTTTTAAATGTTGTGTATTATTCATCATGGGATAATACTATCCAGCCATCATGACTCACTTTAAGATAATGTCAGTGGTTTTCTGTTACATACTTGAAAAACTTGCATTGAATCCTGTAGTGACTCATCTGTAATGACTCAAAGAAGTGAATTTGTTAGGGACAACTGTAACTATCTGCTAATACTGGTCTACTTAGTTAACAAAAGTCCAGTATTTGTCAAGGTACTCAAACTAAACTCGTTGGGTCATATTCAATTCGGAGCCCACAACTCGATCACAGAAGGCCATATGTCTGCGGGTGTGTTTCGGGCTCCTGTTTGTCTCAGATTGTGATGCTATTCAATTTGTTGAGGCCACACATTGCTGTCCTAAAGCTGAAAACCATGCACTGGGTTGGAGCAGTTCAGGACGGGAACATGATCAATCAAGCAAGCCCGTAATCTCCTATTTGAAATCAGCTAATAGAAAAGGAGACTGTCATTATTACGGCAGTAAAACATGGCGGTTACAGTGCCTTGCAAAAATATTCTCACCCCCCTTGGCATTTTTCGTGTTTATTTTTGCTGCCTCACAACCTGGAATTAACATGGATTGTTTGAGGATTTGCACCATTTAATTTACAGAACATGACCATAACTTTGAAGATGTTTTTTTTTTATATTGTGAAGCAATCAACAAATAGGACAAAATAACAGAAAAAGTCAATGTGCCTAACTATTCACCCCCCTAAAGTCAATACTTTGTAGAGCCACCTTTTGCAGCAATCACAGCCCCAAGTCGCTTTGGATAAGTCTCTATGAGCTTGCCACATCTTACCACTGGGAGTTTTGCCCATTACTCCTTGCAAAACTGCTCCAGCTCCTTCAAGTTGGATGGTTTGCGCTTGAGAACAGCATTTTTTAAATCTGACCACAGATTTTCTATTGGATTGAGGTCTGGGCTATGACTAGGCCATTCCAACACATTTACATGTTTCCCCTTAAACCACTCAAGTGTTGCTTTAGCAGTGTGTTTGGGGTCATTGTCCTGTTGGAAGGGGAACCTCTGTCCTAGTCTTAAATCACGCACAGAGTGGTACAGGTTTTGCTCAAGAATATCCCTGTATTTAGCACTATCCATCTTTCCCTCAACTCTGACCAGTTTCCCAGTCCCGGCTGCTGAAAAACATCCCCACAGCATGATGCTGCCACCACCATGTTTCACTGTGGGGATGGTGTTCTTTGGGTAATGTGATGTGTTGGGTTTGCGCCAGACATAGCGTTTTCTTTGATGGCCAAAAAGTTCAATTTTAGTCTCATCAGACCAGAGCACCTACATTTTGGGAGTCTCCCACATGCCTTTTCGCAAACTCAAAACGTGCCATTTTGTTTTTTTGCTGAAAGTAATGGCTTTCTTCTGGCCACTCTGCCATAAAACCCAACTCCATTGAGCGTACGGCTTATTGTCGTCCTATGCACTGATACTCCAGGGTGTGGGACTCTGCTGTGGGACTCTGAAGCTCCTCCAGGGTTACCTTAGGTCTCTGTGCTGCCTCTCTGATTAATGCCCTCCTTGCCCGGTCCGTGAGTTTTGGTGGGTGAGGTCTCTTGGCAGGTTTGCCATGTTCTTTCCATTTGGTTTGATGGTGCTCCTGGGGATCATCAAAGATTTGGATATTTATTTATAACCTAACCCTGACTTGTACTTCTCAACAACATTGTCCCTTACTTGTTTGGAGAGTTAGGTGTTGCTTAGGTGTTGCAGCCTCTGTGTCCTTTCAAAAAAAGGTGTGTATATGTAATGACAGATCATGTGACACTTAGATTGCACACAGGTGAACATCATTTCACTAATTATGTGACTTCTGAAGGTAATTGGTTGCATTAGAGCTTTTTATGGGGCTTCCTAACAAAGGGGGTGAATACATACGCACATGCCAATTTTTTGTTTTCTATTTCTAAAAAATAGTTTTATGTATATATTTTTCTCATTTCACTTCACCAACTTAGACTATTGTGTTCTGATCCATCACAAAAAATTCAGATTAACAAAACCTTGAACTTAAGGCTGTAATGTAACAAAATAGGTAAAAAGTCAAGGGGGGTGAATACTTTTGCAAGGCACTGTACATGTCAATCAATTAGCTTCGGGGGTCCGATATGCGACAAGACTCACAAAGCCCAAAAATAAAGAATTATGAAAATGATTGCCAATACTGTTCTAGTCCACATGGGTGGCCTGATATGTATTAACTCATTGATACTCACGATCGATTTAGCCCCGAAAATGAACATTAAATTAAAGCTTATTTCCTGATGATTTGCGAGCTTGAGACTGTTGTGCAACTAATTCTAATGTGTATCATCGCTTTCCCCATTATTTACAGTGCAGTGTTGAATTTTTATTTGCATTTACAGTGCTACGAATAGGTGTTTAACCCCCTTGTGGGTCCTTTCTAGTACTCGTTGAATTTTCTCCTTCTTTTGCCATTTACGGGTGTGAAAACATTTGCGGTCTTGGGGAAATTGAGCAATTGAATAGAGATTTGCGATTTTAGCCTTGCGGCCATGAAAGATCAAAGGCTTCTGGAGGCTGTAAGTTACGAGCTTAACCATCGCAGAGTTTTCAAGTCGGTAACTCGGAAGCCGTTTGGAGCCTGCAAAAAGATGCCAATTGAATAGCAAAGTAGATTGCAGCCTCACTTACGGGCTTCCGGATCTCCCGAAACCTCAATTGAATGAGGGCCATTGTATTTAGTAATCTGTAACAGAGTTAATCCAAATGTGACACTTAATGGACCACTGAAGAACTTATATAATAGGGTTTTATTTGTTTATATAACCTATTAGTAATTAACTCAATATTTAAAGAAAAAAAATCAGTATAGCTGTTAATATTAAGTCTAGTTTAATCTTGTGAATGAGACATCAGCATATATATCAGGTGTCAAGGGGTAGCAGAGGATCTGCCTTGCTATGAGCATTTATCTGCTTCCTTACATGAAGTGGCTCCTGTAGGCAAACGTAGTGTTTTGATTAGATTAGTTTCTGTGAGTGTCTCTGCGTGTATCTGTGAGTGAGTAGTGTGTTTTTATTTATTTATTTGTTCATCTAGAGATGGATGGAGGAAGGGGTGGAGTGGAGGAGAGAAGGGCAGGAGAGATAGGGGAAGCTCTGGGAGAGGAGGAGAGGTAGTTAGAGAACTTGATGAAGGACGTGGAGGCACTTAGAAGGGGAGAGAACTAATGTCAGGTGAAGCTGAGAGGAGGAGGGGACTGGTGCCACAGGCAGGGCCAGTGGATCCCGCCACTGGGGTTAGTGGGAAGATAAGCCCCAACCTCAGGACCAGTGCTGGGAAGTGAACCCCAGGTGCAGTCACGAGTCAAGAGCTGACAAAATAACACAGGCCCCCCAATTAATACAAGGAGGAATTTATGGTCTTCCTTAACACCATTCACAATAGGTCCCATGATGGCCAGGAAGTTAGAGCTGGTCATAAGGCAAGTATGTAGAGACAGGTGGCAGCAGAGGTCAGCATTGAAGGGGTTCATGGTAGGGATTTTAAAAGCGTGAAGCACCGATATTTCGATTACCGGGCCATAGTGAATAAGGAGATGTCAGAGGAAGGTGCCAGCATAAGATTCACAGGTGGTGGATTCACTATAGTGGTGGTGTGCGTGTGATGAACTTCTGAGGGGCAGAATATCTACAACCACAGTCAACAGGATAACTGGCTCAGTGGACACAGAGCAGCCATGAGACTCTACAAGATGAGTACATGCACCAGCATTCATACAACACAAGAATGTTCACCAAACACAAACTCCTACTCACTGATAAAGCCAGCATTATATAACTCCTACTCACTGATAAAGCCAGCATTATATAACTCCTACTCACTGATAAGGCCTACATTACATAAAAATGGATTTGAACTCAGCTGCAATATAAATATCATAAATACAATGTAGCTGTTGAACAGGAATTAATCATCACTGTGCCCCCTGTGTGATATAATATTGATAATAATACATTAAAGCCCTGTGTGATGTAATATTAATAATAATACATCCTGTCCCCTTAGCAGAAAAACACCCCCAAAGCATAATTTTCCACCTCCACGTTTGATGGTGGGGATGGTGCTCTTGGAGTCATAGGCAGCATTCCTCCTCCAAACACAGCGAGTTGAGTTGATGCCAAAGAGCTCGATTTTGGGCAATTGAGGCTCATCTGACCACAACACTTTCACCAAGTTCTCATCTGAATCATTCAGATGTTCATTGGCAGACTTCAGACAGGCCTGTACATGTGCTTTCTTGAGCAGGGGGACCTTGCGGGCGCTGCAGGATTTCAGTCCTTCACAGCGTAGTGTGTTACCAATTGTTTTCTTGGTGACTATGGTCCCAGCTGCCTTGAGATCATTAACAAGATCCTCCAGTGTAGTTCTGGGCTGATTCCTTATCGTTCTCATGATCATTGAAACTCCACAAGGTGAGATCTTGTATGGAGCATCAGACCAAGGGAGGCTGGCAGTTATTTTGCGAATAATCACACCAACTGATATCACCTTCTCAGCAAGTTGCTTGGCGATGGTCTTGTAGCCCATTTCAGCCTTGTGTAGGTCTACAATCTTGTCCCTGACATCCTTCGACAGCTCTTCGGTCTTGGCCATGGTGGAAAGTTTGAAATCCGATTGATTGCTTTTGTGGACAGGTGTCTTTTATACAGGTAACAAGCTGAGATTAGGAGAACTCCCTTTAAGAGCGTGTTCCTAAGCTCATAAAAGAACACTGTAACACTTGTACAATTAGACAGAAATCTTGCTGATTGGTAGGGGATCAAATACTTATTTCCCTCACTGACCTGCAAAGTAATTTATAACTTTTTTTACATATGTTTTTCTTGGGGTGGGGAGGGGTTGGTATTCTGTCTCTCACTGTTAAAATACACGTACCATTACAATTATAGACTGATCATTTGTTTGTCAGTGTACAAACGTTCAAAATCAGCAGGGGATCAAATACTTTTCCACCCACTGTATAATAAGCAGTAACTAAATATTACAATACAAGTCAATTCTTGAGCAATTTTAAAAAGTATAAACATTTCCCACATGATTTTCCACCCTCTATCTTCCATTGCAGGCTTCAGTGTAGCTCTAATTTATGCTCGACTGAAACTTTCAAAACTGATACTATCAATTAGATAAACAGGTTATAGGTTGTAGCCTTTTCTGATTAACAGCCTTATTATATTGCGATTCAGCAATTTGAATAGGGCTCTATATAAGCACAGGGCAAAAAAAAAAATCAGAAGTTTTTAGTAAGTGAACTTCTATCTAAAAGGCAAGGTCTTGGGTTGGTTTTCCTAAGAAACCAACAGGGCTCATCAAGAAAACAAGGGGCAGTAGGTCACATCTTCATCCCATTTCTGTTTATTCTGTGTATTCCTTCCGGTCACCTTTTCCTCCTCCTTTCCAACATGTCTCTGTTCTTTTTCCTTGCACTATTTCACTGTAGCTGTCATTCCTCCTTACCAATCCATGTAAGACATATTTAACACAATCCTTCACAAATTACTTTTACATTTGGACTTGTGTCAAACTTTCTTCTTGCATTTACTCGGGATTTAAAAATAAATACAGCAACTTTATATTTCTTTTATGCATTTAATTTTACAGATATTTATAAGATACTATTTCCAAATGTACTTTAAAGTTATTTATTCTATCCCCAAGGCTATTTTAGAATTATGGTAATTGTATTCTGATCCTCTGACTTGTTTAAATATTTCCTGTATAACTCACTACACCACTCTCTCTGGAAAACTATTCCATGTAACTACTACTCTTAAGTAAAATCACTGCTACTTAAAATTACTTGATCATTCTAGCCTCTAAAGTAAAAGCATAACATTGTGTCCTATGCTTTCTTATTCAATATATTTGACTTTGCTTGTATATTTGGGATGGCCCCTATCAAACACAGTGCACTTCCCCCCATGCTACATCTGACATGTGTAATTGAGTGATCTGTACTGTTTTATAACAGTCTGTCAATGTTACCTATATGTTTCTGTTTTAAAGTGATGAATTTAGGTTTCAGATTCCTTCTCCTTTGATCATACAATCAGCTGACCATGACATACAAACAGGTGACTCACACCTCATATGAGTAATACTGAAGATAGCCGACAGAAATAAGCCTCTTTCCACTCTACCCATGACAGTCCAAACAATGACATTTACAGTAACCGGTAAAAGAAGCAGCATAATGAAGGGTGTTGAGAGCCAGCTATTATACAGTAAGTTCCTCCTTACACACTTAGGTCTCTATTCAATTCCCTATCTTGCATAGTTACACAAATAAGAAGTGGTCAGTAACTATGCTTTGCTATTCAAATGACTATTTTCGTATGATTATGACTGAGCTACTTGTAATGCCCTAGAATAACCCTGACCTAAGCAAGGCCCAGTTGGTATGTGCATATAAGAATGTATACCCCAACACCATTGAATATAAAATTAGACACAGACCACTTCTTGGGAGATAACTGGCCACAGCGTTTATTGGTAAACACAACATGATGTAATAACCATAACGATAAATAAATAAACATAACCCGAGGGGAGGAGCCTGGACAGAGACAGTACACCCTACGCCCTGAAGCCTCATCCAGGGCCTACCGTGTTGGAACATCCGTACCACCGTAGGGTAGGATCTCCCCCATTTTCCACTGTCCCGGCAACTCCCCTCACCACCCGCCGCTGTGACAAAATAAACAAACTTTTGATACCATATAATAAATACTTAATGATACATCCACAACAATGAGTACTTCAGACAATAAACAACATAATCCACAACTTACTATTCATCTTTTTTTTTTATTTTTTTATTAACAGTACAACATATACATCACTTTAACAAACATACTTTAGGGATGGGTGGGTGGGCATCTGCTCCCATGGCTAGCTGGGGGCAAACTGGTGGAAATTGGCGGCAAAAGCCTATAATGGCTCCACCTCCCCCAGCTAGCCACCTCCTGCCCCTCCCAGGTCCTGCCAGGTCAGGTGGTCACTCCTTCCAACCCCAGGCAAGCCTGAGGTGGCCTACGGGGCCTTCATTACTTGCAAATTACGGCAAGCTTTCCCATTGATTTTTACACATCAGTAATATTACAAGTTGCTTTTGCACTAAATCACAATTCAATTGAAACTTTACTGAGCATTCTCAAAATTATTTATCACTCGCAACTTGAAATATTCCTGATTTTGCTAAAAACATTTATGTGGACTGAATAGCACTCGTAAAGACAAAAAAAAAATCCTCTTAAAACGAATCCCCTTCTGTGCTCGCACCCAATCCCCAATACAGATAACCACAGGGGGCTGTTGAGCACGTAATTTTAACCCCAACCATTGATTCCCTACAAGTGGCATAAAGGGTTAACTAAATTAAAAATAACCCCCCTATGCCACAGAGATCCTATAAAGACCTCCATGGCATTACACATTAACCTTCAATACACAGGGGTGTCTTGTAAGGACCGCCAAGTAACATAATATAGCCACAGAGTTTGTTAAAGGAGCTCCGTATCACTAAACATTAACCCCTGCCACAGAGATCCTTTACGGAAAAAAAGCATTCACAGTTGAAAATACATAATTTTGAGAGTTGTGAGTCCGGAATTGAATGAAGCCCTGTATGTCTCTCTTGTTTCCGTTCAATAGTTAATACATTATATACAAACCTCCAAAAGTGTTTGTGTGTGTTAGACGTCATGAGCCAAAACAGGAGTGTGTGTCATCATAAAAAGTCTAAGCTTCACAACAATGAACTGAGTAATGCACAGGATGCGTAATTATACTTTAAATAGACAAAAGCAGTCTGTATTTGCAATGTGCTCTTTTGAAGAACTAGGCTTGATAGTAGGCAAAATATAGAAATTAATGTGATATGGAAGGTTTCTGTATTTTATGTATGTAATATACATATGTAATTTATTTATATAAATGATATACTTTCTTTTATTAAAAGCTCTGTTTTTACTGCCTAAAATTATACAAATAGTTCCTGTATGGGTCTGCCTATTGCAGTACATGAAGACACAGACTATGTAGAGCTGCGTATGCAGCGAACTGTTCTAGCCTATTAAAAAAAAAAAAAAAAAATGCTTTTAACAAAAAATATGGAGAAATTAGAACACTGTAACACTTGTACAATCAGACAGGAGAGATTAAGAAAATATGGCAGAGGTGTGTCAATAAAGGCATGTCAATGGAGTTCCCTTGAAAAAGCTAAAGGCACATCTATCTATTTATCCATATCTATATATCTCTATTTACAGATATATATCTATTTATCTCTGTCTATAGATCTCGCTCTCTCTATATATATATATATATATACCAGCAACTTGCCCATCAAATATGACGGGAATAACATTTTAAGGCTGTTCGGTGCTCAATGCGAGCCTCTCCCTCCGTGTATTTTAGGGACCTTGCGATGAGTGTTACTGCCTTGGAATAA
>CM050166.1:347394497-347426997 GCA_027410445.1 Discoglossus pictus | reverse complement strand
GAAGAGCTTTCACTTTATATGATCAACTTATTATATATTGTAATATATATATATATATATATATATATATATATATATATATATATATATAAATATCTCTGCCACCTGAATGCCTGTGTTTCCCATTGCTTTTGCTGTTCTCACTGAGTGACTGCACTATTTTCACGACATGTATGTAAACAGTTCCTGTTCACATACATTACAAGCTATTTCTAACATACATCTACACAGCAATACTATGATAGTAGATAAGTCCTGCTCATTAATGTTATTACCTTATTTTTGCTGTGTTGAGTTCCCTCTGAATACATATATACACATGTATATGTATTATACAGTATAATGTAACTGTAGGAATGATCTCCCTCTCAGGTTTCTAGTAACATCCTGGCTCATAGATATATTTGGACCACCCCTGTATAAATAACTGCAGAGACCATGACTCTTATATTTATTATATTAAAGTACTTGTGATATTTACTTGAGCCCACATTGGGTAAAGTTGTCTCATAAATATGTAATATATAAATGGCTTGTCTTTTATAATTGGAATTTATGCTGTTATTATCATTGCTGTAATGTTATATACTTGATTTTTATACTAATCATTCATTGAGCCTCTTTGAGTAGCCTTGTCTTTTATAATATAACATAAATGGGCTAATGCAGAGGTACAGTTGATCCCTGGGTTATAGACTAAATACCTTCCTGAGAACGTCTTTAGGTTGGATTTGTAGGTAACTTGGATCCCTGATGAATAATAACAATACTATAATGGGTCATATGTGGTAATACAAATAATACAGTGTAATAATAAGAATAATACAACTGTACTATAATAATAAGTTACAGAAACTATTGTGCTCTTTCTTTTAATTCACTCAAAGCAAACTCCTACAAAAAGCCTTTGGGGCCCTTTCTTAAGTATGGGTCATCTGTAACCCGGGCCCTCCTGTATTCATAATTCATTACTGGTATAAGATCCTCAAATTGACCTACAGTTGCCTTGTGTCCATTTATATCTCTGACTCTGCTGCTGTGTCTAAGTGCCATATGAGGCAGTAAATATTCACAAGTTAAGTCAATAAGTCAACTTTTGTATTTTTTTAGGGAAAATGTTTAGTCTTTTGTTATAGGAGTTAAAAGATATAAACATACTTCAGAAGGAATTGCTTACATAGGCCTAATAATTAATTATAAAATATACAGAGTATTATAATAGTTGTATGATTGTTTTTTAGATACAGATTTCTTCCTCATGGCCCAAATATGCAATAATGCCGGTCTTTCCTTATAATGTAAATCAGTGGTGTAATTATAGTTCCTGGGATAAGCAATTATAACAATCCTGTAAAGTAAACTCATCAGTTCTGTGCATATTTCTTGTGTTATTCTTACTTAACTGGCAGCATTATAATAAAAAATAACATTAATTTGCTTACTAACATTAAAGCACAATGTGGGCTCCAAATATAGTATCATTTTAAAATATGTGTTCTGGCAGGTACTTTGTCAACTGAATTTTATTTAAAAGATGTTTTTTTTTCTACATTAAAATGTGACTTGCCGTTTTTGAGTTGTCAGTCATCATTTATGATCCATCCACCAAACGGAGGTTTAAACATTATGTTAATGAGATGGTTGCATTTAATTATTGATAAGCTCTTGAGGCATTGTTTGACGTCAGCTGTACAAAAATAGACTGTGCATGCCCAGACCTAGATAAAAGCAACAAAGGGTTTATCAGTAATTAAATGCAATCAACTCAGTAAGATAATGTTTGGCAGCTCAGCTGTGTTACTTTAAACCAGTAATATCCGTTACATTACAATAAAATGCTCTGTTAATTTTATTATTGTTCTGGTACCATATTTTACCAGGTGTAGTGGAACAATTTTAACTGCAATTTGTGTGAAAAGTTACCGTAAGTCTTAATATAATGGGAAAGGTTTTATGGGAGGGATGCTGTCAGAATTTTCAGTTCTATCCTGTTCTGGTAGCGCAGCACAAGGCAGTGGCAGTGAGCATCTGCTAGATGTCGCTGCCGATATTACGGTGCCATATCATAGAGTTAAGGCTTAGGTAAACGGTAATGGTTAGGGTTAGGCTAACATTATAAGCTTATAACTTCTCTCACATATTGGCAGCACTGCAAAATATTGGCAGCGCTATCTAGCGGTTGGAGGCTGCAATGCAGAGGCGGACCTGTCCTGATACCATAATAGCATATATCTGAATTTTCTAATCTGTACTACATTTAATTGTTCATTTTTTCATCCTTGGGTGACATATTGTTTCACCACAGTTCATTTATTTTGTTACTTTTTTCGGTTATGCCATTATTATACAGCATTGAAATTATTAGCTAATGTATACAATTATTATATAAAAGGGGAAAACTATTGCCTTGCATAACTGTTTTCAACATGGAAGTGCCTTGTAGCATGTCTAGCTTTCCATTTTTAATTGCAAGCTTTGGCAATTAGGGTTGTAACGTCACTTCAAGGTCACCACCCATTTGTAGTGGCTCCCAGAGTAGAAGAATTGCATATACCAGTTAATATATTAAACAATCCTTTTGTATTTTTATTTTGCCCACTTCTTTGAAGTCTAAAAATATATTGACTATTCTCATGTTTAGTCCTTCTGAAGAGCATACTATAAATATGATACATCAATTGTCCTTAAAATAAAAAACAGGAGGGTTTCTAAGGGTATACATACATCATTGACAAGGTGTTGGAAGTTAGAAGCGTTGGTTAGCTGGATTTGTTGAGCCCTGCAGGATACAGGGAATACTCAATTCGTAGTTATGTAAATATTCAACCCTCCTTTTTTTCTAGTGATGCAAATACAGTGCTGCATTACTGATATAGAAAGAATACTCCATATTGCAAATCACTTTAGTAAATACAGCCCTAAATTATAACCTAAAAGCCCACAAACAAAACATATTCATAGGGTGTCAAAAGAAAAGTAAATAAACAAAATATGAATCCTGTGCTATCTTTTTCAATTTCACACTGTAGAATAACATAGTATCTTGGATCTCTTTGAGAAAAGTCTCGCCTATGTTATAGAATTGTCCACATACAAAACTAATAAATTGTCATTTAATGGTTTCTGGATCTCAATAGGAATGTAATATAGGATGTGGATAATAATAGCAATAGGAGTGCTAAGCGAAACGTCTCTAAACGGGGCAGTTTAACATGGGGAAGGTAGTAATAGGGGAGCCAATACAAAAAAACACAATTTCACAGTAATAGGGGAGCCAATACAAAAAAACACAATTTCAATTGAAATTTAACCTTTTTTGGTCTTATATGAACTTCAAAGAAACAGCACTAACACAAACTGAACGTTAGCAGAAATATAAACTTTAACTTATTGATGTTGAAGCTTCAGTTCCATCCTGGATTCTGTTTTCTTTGGAGAAAAAAAACTGTTTTAGCAAATCAGAGCGTGAAAAAGGGTCCAGCAGGCAATGAGCGACGAGGCCCGTAAAGTAGACAATTGGAAAGGCTCCTCGCGAGGCCTGCGAGTTAGAGGGGGGAGAGCCTCGCATTGTGTGGTAAACAGCATTGCCAGCTTTCAAATGGTATTACTATCATTTTTGACGGGCAGGTCGCTAGTATATGTATAATAACTGAAAGTTAGGAGGCAGTAATAGAACTGTAGGAGATGTAGCTTCCTGGCTCCTGGAGTTTGTCAAGCCCTGTATTAAATGAATGATATACAACATATTCTTTGGGTAAGTGAGTCAAAAATCCCACCCACTAAAATAAAACTCACTACCCTGCAAACACCATTCATATACACCATACAATCAGTGAGATCGAAATAAAAATAGTGAATAAGTTGATGAATTATCTTACATCTTATGTGCTCAAAACCAACCACCTACTTGGGACTGGAGCTCCTGTCTCCTGTGGCAAAGCATGCAACAGTCTTCCCTTTAGTTGCCACTCACTACAGCAGAACTTTAATAGCGATATCTGCTACAGTTTGAAAACAATAGGAGGAGCTCAAATGCAAAAATGGTGGGAAATTTTAGCAAATTTCAATTAAAATGTTCTCACAAAAACGCAGTTAATTGAAAGTGTGTGTATACTGATCTTCATGTATGTTCTCTAACAAATTCATGCTAATGGATGGATAGTCTTTTGCTAGTTGACTTAGGGGGATATTACTAAGCTATTGAATGGTCAGCTATGAGTGGTTAGAGCTGTAATGATTTTTTTTTCTCATGAGAAATAGATAACCTCCAACACATGTGATGTTTTGTGAATTCTCCTCTTAATGCGTTGCTTAGTGATAACAAGCTTACAATCTTTTAGATATGTCGCATCATGGCTCAAAACCCCAGGAGCTCAATAGCAAAATGATCATAAAATGTATATTTCCCACTTTTAACATACTTTTTTTTTATTTTTTTTTATTATCCTGCTCAGATATTTCAGGGTTAACTAATTGGTTTTACATTTACTAGCCTGTTGATTTCAGGAGCAGCAAGTCAGCATTTCTTATTTATATCTAGCGAATTGCTCGTCAAAAAATGACGGCAATAAAATTGTAAGCCAGGCAATGCTGTTGCCACACAGTGCAAGGTTTTGGCCCCTCTGAGTACCTTCCCATCTATTTCACCACTCATTACAGGTCTTTGCAACCGGAAAGTTTTGTGCTTGGGAATGCCATGTGTCTCTTTCCACCGTCTACCTTTCTATATTATTTTTATTACTCATTTTAGTTTAGTTGTTTTAGCCATTATACTATAGCTAGCAACTTGCCCGTCAGCAATAAAAAGTAAAGCCTGGCAATGCTGTTTGCCACACAGTGGGAGCCTCTACTTTACTGGCTTTGCGATGAGTGCCTTTTGGAGCTCATCACTGGCCTCGCAATGAGCGCCTTAGGCGCTCATTGTGAGTCTCTCCCCCTGTCTACTTCCTCCCTTGTGTCTGCTTTCCTCTCCCCCTCCCCTGTGTCTCTTTCCCCCCTCCCCTGTGTCTCTTTCCCCCCTCCCCTGTGTCTCTTTCCCCCCCTCCCCTGTGTCTCTTTCCCCCCTCCCCTGTGGGCCACGCAGTGTGTATGTGCGGTTAATGCCGCACAATGCGCATGCGTGGGGCTTTGCAATCGTTTTTGACAACTAGTATATGGGATCTTTAATTGTAGTGGTTCTTTATCAGATTAAGAGAACGGAGGAGCAAATGTTTGTCCTGCTTTGTGAGTTTCCGCATTCCGTCACTCCTGTGGGAATTGTCTCTATGTATTTTCTGCATTTATTCTCAAGACTTTCTGCTCAGCTGACTCACTGTTGTTGCTTAAAGTACTTGAAGCAACAAATAGAAATCTAAATGACTAATTAAGGTTGTATTTAGTTCAGAACAATAAAGAGTGGGCGTGTTCCTGGACATTGATTTGTTTTTCCCACTCACAAAAGACCAGTGGTATTGATAGGATTGTATTGCCAGGAAAAATGACTTCTATTCATGTTGTGCAATGAGATGGAATAGATTAGTTTTTCTCTTCCAGGTATTTATAGTTGATCTGTCAAAATTTAACAAATTAGTTTCTGGATCACCTTGGGCATGGAAATAAAATATATCACATTGTGTGGTATTGGTTGTTAGGCGTTGAAAGGTGTTCATTAGGAATGTATTTTTGGTCACTGAGCTTTAAAGGACTACTGCAGTCCAAATATTTGTAGCACATATTTTAAACATTCTGTATGAGATTGTATTCTCTTTCTTTGTCCTTATGGGATGTTGTGAGCCTTATATATCCCTTAACTGTATTCAATTGTGTTTTTGTACCCAGCACAATATGCTCATATTTGGGCCTTGGTATACCTTGGGTTCAGAAACGTTTGTAAATGTGGCACACTGATTTTTTTTTCAAATATTTTTTCTGAGTGCAATAAATTGATTCAGGCTTTTCAACTGCTCCGGGGTCTTGCCCCTATTAACCAGTGAGCAGTAGACATATACACACACACTTGTCTAAAGATTAAATAAAATGTACAGACTATTTATTGTGTGCTTTTTTTTATTTTATTTTTTTACCGGTTTTACTTAATATTTTTTCATGCAGACACTACTTTTTGTACCATTAAATTTTATTTTTTACAGTGTTCCATGTCCTTTTTTTAAATTGATTTATTTTTTCTTATTTTTTTTTTTTAGCGGAAGGTAAATAGAACTGGAATTTACACATCTTTCTATTACAGTGTATATATTGTGTAGAAATATAATGCTCTTTATAACTTCTAAATGATTCATGTTTTAGCAATGTTACCACATGGAAGGATCTAGTCTAACAGATATGAAACTAATGTATATATTCTCCACTATTGGGACATGCTTACCAGGAACAGAAAGCAAGTCCTTCCAGGCAAAGATTGTCTTATCTAGTATTGCAGCTTGATTGCCTTGCTTTTTGTCAGGGAAAGTACAGAGTTATGTACAACCATTATCTCTGTGTCATCTTTTCCTCATTTTGGGCCTCTCCCATACCGTCATATTGGCGCATATATCTGACCGACATCACACATAGACCATCTGTGTATTTAAAATATATATATCACTTTTACAGCTATATATTAGTGCTCGTATTTTATTTCACAAGCTTTTTTAGCTGGGTCAGTTGCAGTTAAAGGGACACTGGAAATGCTTTTTGCTTTAATCATCTAAAGATATATATATATATAAAATTAGGATAGCTCCATATACTGGAATAAATAGCTTGGCATTTATTTTTTGATTGGCTGACTAACAAACTGTTTGAGAGAAAATAAGGAATTGCTACATGAGGAGAAAGTAGAGGAGCCATGCCAGAGTAAAACAACTGTAAAAGATAAGTTAGACCAAACAATGGTTCTTCTCGCAGTAAAAGACCAAGCTTAAAGCATTTACACATTATTTTAACTTCTTTATGTGAATACATACACATAGGAGCAACCTGTGTTTAAGAAAATGCTGGATTTTTTAGCTTTCTTTTTACTTGGTATCTCAGAGAGAGAGATCTTGGTTCCAAGGAAAATAAAATCTTTCACTGCCTCCACTTCTTCCCCGTCTATTTGCCAGGAAGTGAGATTGCTGTTTGCCATGATCTTCGTCTTTTTAATGTTGAGCAGCAGGCCAACTTTTGCACTCTTCTTTTACCCTTATCAATAAGTCCTTTAGTTCCTCCTCACTTTCAGCCATCAAAGTAGTATCATAGGCGTATCTGAGGTTGTCGATATTCCTTCCAGCAATATTGATTACGGCTTTGGATTCATCCTGTCCAGCCTTACGCATGATGTATTCTGTATATAAGTTGAATAAATAAGGTGACAATATACAACCTTGTCGCACTCCTTTTCCGACCTTTAACCATTCTGTTGTCCCATGTTCGGTTTTGACCGTGACTTCTTGGTCGTCATACAGATTCTTTAGGAGGAGGATTAGTTTTGGAACTCTCATGCTTTCTCTATTATCCAGCGGACATTGGCAATTTGATCTCTTATGCCTCTTCCTCTGCGGAACCCGGCTTGCACATCTGGTAGTTCCTGGTCCATATATTGTTGGAGTCCAGCTTGAAGAATCTTAAGCATTATTTGCTGGCATGTGAAATTAGTGCAATTGTTGGATAATTGGAGCACTCTTTGGCACTGCCTTTTTTTGGATTGTGATGTAGACTGACCTTTTCCAGTCTGTTTGCCATTGTTGAGTTTTCCAAATGTGTTAGCATAAGGCAAGTAACACTTTTGCAGCATCATCCTGTAGAATTGTGAATAGTTCAATTGGGATTCGATCGCCTCCTGCAGCCTTATTATCAGCAAGACATCCTAGGGCCCATCTCACTTCACTCTCCAAGATATCTGGCTCCAACTCATTAGGCAAACTACTGAGGCCATCACTGCTAAGATCCTTCAGTGTATTCCTGCCACCTCTTCTTTATCTGATCTTCTTCTGTTAAGTCACTACCATTTTTGTCTTGTATCACTCCCACTTTTGCATGAAAGGTGCCTGTTAGGTTCCCAATTTTCTTGAAGAGATCTCTTGATTTACCCATTCGGTTATCTTCTTCAATCTCTTTACATCACTCATTGTAGAATGTCTCAGTGTCTCTTCTTGTTATCCTCTGGAATTCTGCATTCAGTTGGGCAAATATTTTCCTATCTCTACTACCTTTTGCTTTCCTTCTTTCCTGGACTACTTTCAAAGCCTCATCAGTTTGGTTTCTTACTTTTCTTTCTTTTAGGGATATTTATTGTTGTTGTTGTTTCCTGGGTTATGTTCCAAACTTTGGTCCAAAGTTCTTCAGACATTCTATCTTCATGTCTAGTTCCTTAAATCTATTCTCTACTTCCATTGCATATTCACAAGGGATATTATTTATTTTGTATCTACTTGGTCTGATGGTTTTCCCTTTTTTCTTCAGTTTTAATTTTCAACCTTGCAATAAGAAGCTTATGGTCTGAGCTGCAGTCAGCTCCAGGTCTTGTTTTTGCTGACTGTATAATGCTCCTCCATCTTTGGCTGCAATGTATATATAGTCAATCTGATTTCTATGTTGTCCATCTGGTGATGATCATGTGTAGAGTCGTCTCGGAGGCTGTTGGAAGAGGGTGTTTGTTATGACCAGAGAATTATCTTGACAGAATTCTACTAACCTCTGACCTGCTTCATTTTGTACTACAAGGTTCAACTTGCCAGTTATTCCAGGGGTCTTTTGGTTCCCTACTTTAGCATTCCAATCTCCTATGATGATAGTAACATCTTTTCTTGGTGTTATATCTATGTCTTCATAGAACTGGACCACTTCAGCCTCTTCAGCATCTATGGTTGGAGCATAGACTTGGATCACTGTGGTGTTAAATGGCTTGCTTTGGCCACTCCATTTCTTCTGCAGGATTCTTGACCATAGTAGAAGATCTGGTGGTTATCTGATGTGAAATGTCCCCTTCCAGTCCATTTAAGGTCACCAATTCCCAGGATATCAATGTTTAACCTAGTCATTTCATTCTTGACCATGTCCAGTTTGCCTTGGTTAATAGTTCTAACATTCCAGGTTCCTATTCTGAATTGATCTTTGCAGCATCAGACTTTCCTTTCCCCTCCAGACACATCCGCAGCTGGATGTCCATTTGGCTTTGGCCCAACTACTTCATTAGATCTGGTGTTACTTGTACTTTCCCTCTGTTCTTCCTCAGTAATGTGGTAGGCACCGTCTGACCTGAGGGACTCGTCTTCTGGTGCCATATCATTATGTCTCTGGTTGTGCCTGTCCATAAAGTTTTCCTAGCAAAGATACTGTAGTGGGTTGCCTCATTAGTTAGTTTTAAAGAGTTTTGCTCACATGTTTGTATTGTTCATTTGCTCACCTCTATGGGTTATTCATTGTCAGTGTTTTTGCCTTTTTTTCATTCTGCTCAACCCGTAGTGTGTGATTATATACTGCATTGTTAACTTATGGAGGTCACACTAATTCCTGCTAGCATGGTGCTAAAAAAGCTTTGGGAGTGAGCAGCTCTGTGTTTTGGAATGTGTCTCTCCTCTTTTGTCTTGATATGTTACACAATTAAAATGGAAAAGGAGCATTGTGAATGTCTGAACTGAAACAACCTTGCGCTTAAATCCCCATTTTGCTAAATGTAAAACATCAGATAACACAGCTAAGGAACTATCCATATGACTCTTTTTACACGTCCTTTGAAATTTCTTTAAATTTACTGCTAAGGCAAAACAGATCAAAACAGGTTGTATCTCCTTAGTGTAGCTTTAGTGTAAGGTGTGTATTTTTTTTTTCTAACATATTTTTGCCAAATCTAAACTGATTCATAGTAAAATGTTTGACTGGCCTCCTTTTATTGAAGAAATACAAACTAAAGGCTCTGTCACTGGGAAATGGGACTTCTCCAGCCAATTCAGGGGACTTTACAAAGAGATTACTAGATGAGAGTATTTTTAGTGAATGGATGTCAGGCATTTTGTGTCATATTGTGTGATTGATCAGTGTTTGATTATATTTTTTGTTTTTTTTTATTGCTGCTTTCTAAATATTCTCCAAAGAATGCTTGATTTTTTTTTATTTTTTTTATAGATATATTTGGAAAACTGGGAACATTAATGATGATGTATTTTTGCATTGCAGGACAAAATGGCAGCTTTACAAGATGTACCATCTCCAAGCTGTGCTTTGCAGGCGTCCAACTTTGCACATGTGATCTTTCAGAATGTGTCGAAAAGCTACCTTCCAAGCGCTCCTCTTGAATGCCATTATACACTGACCCAGTACATACAACCTCACCCTAAGGATTGGGTTGGGATATTTAAGGTAAAATAGCTTGTTTTTTTTTCTTTGTCTTGTTGTGTTTTTCAGAATATGTCTAACTTTTTTTTGTGCGTCTTTCTTGACCACAAAATAAGGTTTCAGAATGTTTGAAATGCTCCCTGAGCCTGCAGTATAAATGAGATACATTGAATCTCTACAGGGCTGTATAGCCATTTTCTCTAAGCTGTGTGGAAGGATAGCTCATTGGTATTGGTAGGACATCTATCTATAGAGTAATTGGATCTTCAGTCAACTCGGGAACCTCTTTATTTGTTTCCTTTTTCTAATTCTTTTTGTTGTGTTCATAAGATAAAACAGAGAACAGTTACAGTGTAAGATGTTGTATAGGACAGTTGTGGGTATTTTTACAATATATTTTTAACTAGCGACTTGCCTGTCAAAAAATGACAGCAATAAGATTGTAAGGCAGGTAATGTTGTTTGTTTGCGACATTAATTTTGTTCCTGTTCTGAGATCCTTTGGCGCTCATTGCGAGGCTGTTGGTTGTTTTTGCGCAATGAGCAGCATTGGGGTGATATTTTTTGTATGGCAATGAAATAATAATTAAATAATAAATTAATATACTTAACCTATCCAGGAAGCATTGTGCTGAAGAGCTGACAATCTGTTTTCATCTTGCTGCAGCATACAATGTGTGTTTTCACTGCTGTGGAGCTGCTGTGTAAGTGTCAGCAATGTGTGCAGTGTGTAGTGTAAATAGTGTGCATGCGCGAGGAAAATCCGTTAGGGTAGCTGTGTAAGTTAGTGTTGTAAAATGGAGCCTAATGTGTGTGGTACGCGGCTGTGGATGATTTTGCATCCTTGTTCTTGGACCTCGTATGGGTTTTTCGGAAAATCCGTATGTGTTTGGTGTTTTGCGTGTTTTGGGTCCTGTACCCTCGTTTTTGTTTTTTTCGGCGGCCATTTTTTCTCTCGCTTACGTGATTTTCGGGTGTCTAAACTCAAGAATTTCTACTTAAAGTCAGGTGTAAGTTCACTTTTAGAGGTGCTGGGTGTCCTGTCCCCCCCCTGCTGTGGTTAAGTTTTTTATGCGTTTGTTGTGTGTATTTTTTGTGGTTTTAATGTTTTCATGTGCGCAGGTTTCGGGAGCTATCGTATTTTTGCGAGGTCGTAAAACATTTTTTCTAAGTCCTGCGGCTCGTATTTGCAGTTGCGGTGGGAGCCTTCATCTCCCGCAAATGCAGCCCCTTTGGCGCTCCTTGCCAGCAACTGTGGCCCTCTCTTCGCAAGAGCCGCAGCGTTGGCAACGACTTTTGACAACCCGCACTGATGACAACTATATATGTGATAAGTTTTGTTGTAAAATAGCTTCTTTTTTTCCTGATCAATCTGAACCTTTGCATGAAAAGTAATGGTTGAATAACTAAAGCAAGAATTGTGTTTTGGATTTGTTTATTTATTTTACATGGAATGCAAGCAGCTTTCTGGACGCTATCTTTAGCTATGACTTATCCCCCTCGTTCTCAAGATATTTGCCAATTAGTTGTTGATTATACCATGCCCTTCAGAGAAATGAAAGCATTCAGCATGTTTTGCTTGCTCAATATGACTATATAATAATACATGTCACTGATTTCTGCTGGAACTATTTTGAAATATCGAGCCAATATGGTATAACAATGCACAAATTTAATAGATAGAAGTTTGGTTTTCAGAGATGGTCTACTAAGTTCAACCTTTTTATAGTTTGTTAGAAATTAAATAGAAAATTCATACAAACATTATACCACTGAACAAATCCCGTTCAAGTGAGAGGGTCCTTAAAATGCACAGATTTGTTTGCTTGGTTTCTGTTTATTTTCAATCCAGCCTATTGTTTTGTTTAGTTAAGTAGATTATCAGCTGCGTCTAGACAAGCCACTAGTCTTCAAATAAGATGACCACCTGTTCCACCGATCTGTGTGTACCTGAGGTTTACTAAATAGCCATCTTAGTAGAGTATGCATTAAAAGAATACAAGATACTTTAGATTCCTACTTTTTACTGCAGTTTCACGTGTGGAGGAATAAGAATTTGACTGCATTCAAGAGATCTAGCAATAAAGACCCAATGAATTTTTGCAACGCCCTTCAGAACTATATTCAGCCAGATACGTTTTGGGTCAGAATGTGTGATTTGGTCTATGAGCTGATGGACCACATTCAGCATATGCTTTCAAACAATCTATCCCACCAAATGTGGAACATCTCTGCTCGACACTCCACAGTGAGAAGGATGAATATAACTTAGTCTTTGTGGGGCTAAGATAACAAATCGTTAAAGCATTGTAAAAGTTTCCAGTTTTCCAATCTTTTTAAATGTTCTTTTACCCATGTGTCGGATTTGTCTCGAGGAAAGGAAACAAATTAAACCTTGCCCATTCTCTAATTTGGGGGGAAATTTAAAATGGTCTGTCCATAAAATTGGTATCAGATTATTTGATTGATCATTTTCCTATTTGAAAATGTCTTCACTAACTGATAAGATTTTTTAAAACCTTGGCAAGGTTATCCATTGAACATTTGGTATAAATTTTTTTGTGGTGAGATTTACCACCTGACTGCCCTTGCCATGAACACCTCTTATCAGGTGAAGGGGAAATCGCCTTTCGTCTAATTTCAATGTTTTTTTCTATTTGTGAACTTCTTTGGAAGAAAAGTTTACCTGACACAATGTTATACAGTAGAATCTTGATTATCTCACCTAAACAGACTAATCGCTAACTGGATCATCAAAAAAAGTTGCAAATTTAAATTTCTAGCCAGTACAGTAATAAGGCAAACCGTGCAGAGGAAAACAAAAAATAATTTTAGATTTCAATATTGTGAACGGGTAATTATATCCCAGACTGCTTCAGACTATCCTGAAACGTACTGTAAATAGCACATCGGATGACTATGATGGATACAGTGTATTGAACTCTGGAGAAAATAAATCTAATTTAGGCAGCCTTTCTTAATAGGTTAATTTCTTAATATTTTGTTGCCCTTCTGTGAACCCTTTCTATCTCTGCAATGTTTTATATATATATATATATATATATATATATATATATAATGTGCCCCGAAACTGTATCCAATACTTTTATAGTGTAAATAACAAACAAACCCTAAGTACATAAAATTTACAAACATAATTATAATGGAGTGTAATTTTTTTGCAATTATGCTGAGGCGTCCTTCCAAATAATTAGTGAATTGTACTTTTAAACTATAACACGTTGTGTTTTTTAAATGCTCATTTAATAAACTTGTTCTATATATAATTACAGTACTGTAGATCAGAGACCGTTTTATTTGCTTGATTTCCATTGTTAAAGATTAAGGGGTTTAGGCACAACAAGTTTTTTTCCTGTGCCAGAAGGCCTTACAATTTTACCCTTGTTCTGTTTTGTACTTTTTTTTTTGTTCTCTTTTGGAGAGTGGGGTTATCTAGCTGTGCCTGCCAAACGAAAGGAGGTATGTGTTAGTTTTGTTGGGAGATGGCCCAAGGGGAGAAATAAATTACAGGAAGAAAGCTACTGTTACTATGTACTGTAAGGCAAATGGTTTGCATAGTTGGAAAAATCTTGTAATTAGCACTGCACAGGCCCTGCGTGTCTTTCTGTTCAGCATTAATTAACATGGTCCAGGCCTGGAATAAATCATCACCAGGTCTGCAAGTCCTGTTTTTCTGCAATTCTTCTATTAACACATAGTTCCTTTAAAGCTGCATTCCAGTTATTTGGTAAGGTTTAATTAGGTAGACAATAACAAATTTTGGATTCCACGGCAAAAAACAAAAAGAAAAAAATGTCTGGATTCTCACAGAAACAGAAATTTGCAGCTGCCAAAACCTAGAGAGAGCTCTGATCCGCCCTTTGTTTCATGCTCTGCTTTTTAACCATAATGTTTTTTTTTTCTCTTTCATTTTTTTAGTTGTGTATTTCTTACAATGGAAGCGTCTTGTCAGCTCACATTTAAATGGGTTTGTCAACCATCTGAAACATCGATAATAATGAGTACAGGAGTTTTGCAAGCTGATATACGACAACTGATTAAAAAAAAAAAAAAATAGAGCATATCAGTCTGTAGATCAGATCCTAATGAGGCCAGATTAATTGGAACTTCTGAGCACAAACTTCTGAACAACACAACCTGCTGACTTTGTTGTGTTGGCAGGCCACTGATGAAAAGGGCTGTGATTGGCTGGCAGCACACATAAGGAAATATAGGATGGTAGTGGGTGCTACCTGAACTGACAGAACAGCTCTCTTGACCTAATCATAGCAAGACGATACTGATTTTTTGTTGCTTTTTAGGCGTTTATTTGTGGTCAGAATCTTTGTGATCTTATGGAACACTGCACGTCGCTTCCCCTCTGAGATACATCAAGCTCATTGCTGTTCCCTTCTTCACGTACCTTTTTTAATCTTTCCCAACATTAGAGTCTTCTCTAGGGAATCCTCATGATCAACTTTCCAGTGAACAGTTTGACTTGATTTCCTGTAGTACTGATTTATTGGTTCTTGTTGCAGTCCAAGAACTCTAAGCACTTTTCTCCAAACCACAATTCAAAGGCATCAATTCTACTGCTCTTTCTACTTTATGGTTCAGCTCTCACACCTGTATGTTACTACTGGAAATACGATAGTTCTAACTATGCAGACCTTTGTTGATTATTTCATATCTTTGTTTTTAATAGCTTGTCCAGACTTGCCATTGCTCTCCTTCCCAGAAGCAAACCTCTTCATTTCATGGCTGTAGTCACCACCGGCATAGATTTTGGAGCCCAGAGAAATAAAATCTGTCTCCGCCTCCACTTCTTCCCCATCTATTTGCCAGGAACGGAGACTGCTGTTTGCCATGATGTTCATGTTTTTAACGTTGAGCAGCAGGCCAACTTTTGCACTCTTCTTTCAGCCATCAGAGTAGTATCATCAGCATATCTCAGGTTGTTGTTATTTCTTCCAGCAGTATTAACTCTGGCTTTGCATTCATCCTTCCTGGCCTTACACATGATGCATCCTGTGTATTGTATAAGTTGAAGACATAAGGTGACAATTTACAACCTTGTTGCACTCCTTTCTTGATCTTAAATCATTCTGTTGGTTCATGTTCAATCCTAACAGTAGCTTCTTGGGTGGCATACAGCTTTCTCAGCAGCCAGATGAGATGATCCCCATCTCTTTAAGAACTTACCACATTTTATTGTGCTCCACATAATCAAAGGCTTTGGCATAGTCTATGGAACATATGTACATTTTTTTTTTCTCCTGGAACTCTATCTTGCTTTCTCCATTATTCAGTGGACATTGACAATTTGATCTCTTGTGCCGCTGCGAAACCCAGCCTGCACATCTGGTAGTTCTTGGTCCATATATTGTTGGAGCAACGTTTTCAGGATCTTAAGCATTAGCTTGCTGGTGGGTGAAATTAGTGCAATTCTTCAATAATTGAAGCATACTTTTGCACTCGGATTGGCATATAGACTGCCCTTTTTCAATCTAATGGCCATTGTTGAGCCTTCTGTTTAGTCCCTACCATTTTTGTCTTATATCACTCCCAATTTTGTATGAACGGTTCTGTTGAGATAACAAGTTTTCTTGAAGAGACCTCCTGACTTTGTCTTCTTCTATCTCTTTACATTGCTCATTGTAGAATGTCTCCTTGTCTCTTCTTGCTATCCTCTGGAATTCTGCATTCAGCTGGACGAATATTTTTCTATCTCTACTACGTTTTGCTTTCCTTCTTTCTTGGGCTTCTTTCAAAGCCTCATCGGATAGCCAGTTTTTCTTCTTAGTTTTCTTTCTTTTGGATATATTCGTTGTGTCTATTTTCTGGTCAGTTTCACAAACTTCGATCCAAAGTTTTTCAACCATTCTATCTACCATGTCTAGACACTTAAATCTATTCTTTACCTCCACTGCATATTTACAGGCGATATTAATTATTTCATATCTGTTTGGTCTGATGATTGTCCCTCTTTTCTGCAGTTTAATTTTAAACTTTGCAATAAGAAGCTTAATTTGATCCACATTAAGTTCCATGTTTCATTTTTGGTGACTGTAGCCAAAGGTGGAGGAGCGCCATAGTCGTCTCCGAGGCTGTTGGAAGAAGCTGTTTAATATCACCAACTATCTTGACAGAATTATACTAATCTCTGACCTGCTTCATTTTGTACTCCAGGGCCAATCTTGCCAGTTATTTCAGGTATTGTTTGGTTCCCTGCTTTAGCATTCCAATCTCAAATAATGAATAACATATTTTCTGAGTGTTATATCTCTGAGGTGTTGAACATGCTTGTAGAATTTGACTATTTCAGTCTCTTCTGCATCCATGGTTGAGGCATAGACTTGGATCACTGTGATGTTAAATAGCTTGCCTTGAATTTAAATTGAAATACTTCATTAATTGGGTTACAACCACTGCTTTGGCCACCTGCTTATGAGGGCTACTCCATTTCTTCTGTGGGATTCTTGACCATATAGAAGGTCTGATGTCAGTTAACTTTCTCCTGCAGACACATCCGCAGCTGGGTGTCCTCTGGGTTTGGCCCAACCGCTTTATTAGATCTGGTGCTACTTGTGCTTGTCCTCTGCTCTTTCCCAGTAATGTAGTTAGGCACCTACTGACCTGCTCATATTCTGATGCCATATTGTTATGTCTCTGGTTGTGCTTATCCATAAGGTTATCTTGGCAAAGATACTGGAGTGGGTTGCCAGTTCCTTCTCCAGTGGACTGCAGTTTGTCTGACCTTTGCTATGCCCTGCCCATCTTGGGTGACGTATAGCTCCACCACTTCATTGAAGTACACAAGCCCCCTCACTATGACAAAGTAGTGATCCAGAAGGGACGGTACTGATTTAGTACCATTTTAAGTAAAGGACCACTGCAGTTAAGATACTTGTTTTCTCAAGTATGTACTAAATTAACTATATGAGCAGCTGTGTAAGCCATAGTCAAAAACATTTTGGGGAAAATCTGATTTTTTTGAGTGCTCTGCTTGAGTACAAGTATCAATTTCTGTTTATTGCATCACATCTTGAGAGAAGAATTATGGGAGTATGTTTATAGTTATCAATAGAGGGAAGTTAGGTGAGGAGAGAAAAGGCAGAATTTCAGAGCTGTTGATTGATAATTGGATACAATAGGATGGGGTATCAATTTCATTCTCACTATTGTCCCAGATGCAACTACAACTCTCCAGAAAAGTAAATGCCTTCTCAAATACAACTTCTCCCCTAATGTATCATGGATGCATCCCGGGTCCAGCTGAAGATTTGTTTATTTTTATTTATTTTTTTCTAATTAAATTAAACCAGTTTTATGTTTTTTTTTTGTTTTTGTTTGTTTTTTTACTCTTAGTTATGGTCTTTTTATTGTCTGGTGTTGCTTTAAAATAACAGGCTACAAAAGATTAATGGGTATACTCAGTCCTAGAATATTATAGTTTTTTTGTTTTTTTATTTATCTAGGGAATGATGTAAAATTCTGCAACTCCTTCTTCTTGTTCATTATCTTCTGAAATGCTTACTGGTCAGTAGTCTATGTACTTGTACCCATATTTGTAAGCCTCACCAAAAAGGTCCCGCAGGCACACATTTAAGCACATTATAAAGCCATAATAAAGCCATCCTGCACTCTGAGGAGACTATAAAGTGATTGTTGGTGTTAGCATTAATAGCACAACATTCCCCTACACTCAAATCCGTAAAAAAAAAAAAAAATTTAATTTATGTCACATATCCATGTAAAAAGTCCAGAGGGCTTGGAGCACCTCAGACCCACCCGCGCTGCGGCCGGAAAATAAACAGTTAATGTAATCTCGGATTTGGGCTGATGTGCAAGCTTGAGAGGGGGTTGCTATTAATCCTCATGTCCCCCATTATGATCCCTAGCATTTACAGAGCTTTACAGTGCCGTCTTGAATTTATTTTTGCATTTAAAGTTTTCTGAGCTTACGGCCGATTGCAAGATATACGGCCGGCTTTGCAGGCGATTTACTGCCGATAATAGAATGAGGGCTTAGGTGTGGAGAGAAGCAGTTCTGCTACTATCTGAAACGGTCCCCGGGTTACTGACCAGATATGTTCCAGAGAACTTCTATAAAAATGAATTTTATGTAACTCTGATCCCTGATGAATAATAGTAATAATAATAATGATACGGTATTGGCTCATGTGGTAATAATAATAATAATAAACATTGTGTGGCAAACAGCATTGCCAGGCTTAAAATTGTAATGGGTAATTTTTGATGGACAGGAAGCTAGTAGTATAATAATATTAATGATGATGATACTATATTGTCTCGTGGTAATAATAATACAGTGTAATAGGAATACTCCTATACTGTAACAATATTTTTTTAATTCAAACACAAAGAACATAAGAATGGGTTCCCAAGGCTTTTTGTATGAATTCGTTTTTAAGTACGGAACGTCTGTAACCCAGGGACCACCTGTGTAACCATTACCCTTTAAAGGAATAATAGAGAACAGTGATAAAGATGGTTGACGGTATTTTCTGCTGCTGGACATTTCATCAGGCTAGGAATTAAAAGAACTCTAATGCTTTTCCATGAAATTAACAACAAATATCTAAAAAAAAAAAAAAAAAAAAAATCAGATAAGTTGACTTGACTTAAATAACTACATTTTTGGTGGAGCAAGGCTTGCAGTTATTATTGCAAGCTACCTGCTTCTGAGCTGTATGGGAAAGGTGTATGTGTATATATCCTCTGGTATATTGCATAAGCACACTTTCAGTCTACAAGTTATCAGGAGGTTTGAGACCAAGGGGGATTCTTCAGTATGTAAACCATCTTCAGAAACAAAAATTATGTTGATATCTTATACAGATGCCAGGGTTTGATAACTGGATAAGACTGCAATCAACATGCCCTTCACAAGAAGCACAATGTTGCATCAAACAATGCAACCACGGCTTTCCAGATATGTAGGCGCCTCTTATACACATCAATCATGGATCCTTACATAGTCCTGCAGAGGCATTCTTTTTTTTTATTTTATTTTTTAAAGCTTTTAATTATGCTTGATCAGACTCAACATTTTCAAACCTATATCATTTCCCTTTAAAGTATATCCCAGGTCAGCCCCATCTGCTGAGAAACACTTGCATTAACAAAAGATATAGGAAGATGGAGATAAAGGAGAATATTCTACATATACCTGTAGAATATGAACAGCACTTTCAAAATATAATCCCAGCATTTGTTTCCAATTCAGTTTTTCCTTTTACTTCTTTTACATCATTGTGCAAAAATATATATCACAAAAACGTGACTTTGCTTCTCTGTAATGTATTATCGCTCTATTTTACTACTTCTATAATTTGTTTTAATAGAAGACAGAAGTTAGAGAAGCTGACATCATCATCTTTTCTTTTAGTGCCTATTGTTTAAGCTTTGTCTCCTCTTGCCAAATAAAACCTATTCTAATGATTTGTTTATTTTGATTGTTTGATGTTCAGTTTTTCTAAAGTCTTATTCACCCACTAACCTCCAAAATTCTACAGCATTTAAACACCTTACATTGTGTTTGACATTATTAAATGGAGCATCCCACCTTTTTATTGCTACAATAATTCTGCATATGAGAAGAGCAGAGCTGCATAATACAGAGATAACTTACCTGACATAGGCCCTCATTCAATTGTGATTTGGCCAATTGAATAGGGCCCTAAATAAGCACATAGCATATTTTTTTTAAAGAAGTTTTTAGTTAGTGAAAACCTTGCTTTTGGATAGATTCTTACTAACTAAAAACTTATTTAAAAAAAATATGTTATGTGCTTATTTAGAGGCCTATTCAATTGGCCAAATTGCAATTGAATGAGGGCCATAGTTTAGAACTGCATCTATAGCTTGATTGACTCTTGATATTTTGAACCACAGAGCTAGGAATAGTCAGTGACCCAAACTGACCTGATTTCTTTTCCAACGTCAGCTTCTGTATTTTCTCAAAATGGAGCAGTCACTGGTATATAGAAGTTTCCTGGATTATGAATGCATTTGATAGAGGAGACTCAATAGTGTATGAAAACATATTTGCATGAAAACAAAAATCACAAAATAAACATTTATAAACTTATCAATATGTTTACAAATTTCTTCAGTTGTTTTATTTTAAGAAGGAATGTGCTGAAAATCCAAGCTAAATTAGCATAAAATTTATAATTTGTTGTGGCCACACAGAGGAAACTAACATTGTTGCAATGTCTGGGGAATCAGTCTGCAGCAAAGCATCATAGGATGTGTAGTTTTTGTTCCACCACAAGGAAGCAACTCAGGATTTCTGCATTGTGGCTTGATGGTTAGTATAGGGTTAAACATTGCTTGGATGCAATTTTTCTGTTGGTTAGTACAGGGTGCAATTACAATTACCTCTGGGGTGTGAAAACCATTTTTTTTTTTAAATGACACTTGTATGTGTATAGAATGCCTCCATGTAATGTGTGTGTCTGTCTGATATAAACAGCATGTGTTAGATTAGAGAAGGGTAAACACTGGGAAACTTGGAAATACCTTTTTTTAAATGTGAGTTGTTGACCAGAAATGTGTTCTGAATATTCATCTATTTGTTTGTTTTTTGTCTGTCCTCTGTGTCCATTTTGTCAATGAGATTCATATATTATTTATAATGCAGAAATAAAATCCGAATAACTAGTAGATTTCGGGACTGACGAACCTATTTCAGAACACAATGCTTACATGGCAGCATTAATAGGAGCCTTAGACTTGTCTGATTTAAATGATATGGACCTTCTACAATAATGCTTGCCTCTACCATTTAGTTTTGTTACTGGAAATTGGGTCACATAGTTGGTTCATGCACAAACTTTAAATGCATATTTAAGTGTCCTGGATTATGAATGCATCTGATAGAGGAGAATCAGTAGTGTATGAAATTGTGTGTTTTTTTTTGTTGTTTTTTTTTCATGCAAAAAAAAAAAAACAAGTAAACATTACCAAGCTCACTTTGATGTTTGCCAAATCTCTTGAGTTTTGCAAGCAATTGAATTTGAGAGTTAACAGCCCTGGATATCGCTCCTAAAATTAGCATAAAATTCATAATTTGATTTGACCAATCAGAGGCAGCTAATACATTTTAATAAATTGTAGCAATCTGTAATAGCCACTTGTGCAGGAAGGAATCGTGGGATGTTTACTCCTCAGCAGGAGAGGGTCCATATACTGCTGTGTAAGATCTCTGCATTGAGATGCTGCTGGCTTAAAGTTAAGGTTAAAAGCTATACAAAAATGCAGTGATATGCTACTGGTAGGTACACTCTCCTACGTAAGCAGCTCTGGGGGTATGGAAAATACGTATATATATATATATATATATATATATATATATATATAATAAGTATGTATTTGTATAGAATGACTCCATGTAATGTGTGTTTTTGATATAAGTAGCTTGCGTTAGATTAGAGAAAGGTAAAAACAGGGAAACTTCGATATACCTTTGAAGCACACTCTTGTTTTTTCTTCACCAGTTGCATCTGGTATATTGTCTGGCATTTCTTTGTTAATGGTTTTCTCTCTCCTATATATGCGTTACTTGATAACTAACAAAATCACATGCACCCTTTTTACATTTACTTATACTGAGTTTGGGGTATTATTAAAATAAAAGGCCAACCTAGTCCTAAATATTCTATCATATATTCAAAACAGTTTAGTTTTTGTTATTCCTTTTAATAGTTTTATCTTTTTAATACATTAAGAACATTTGTTGCAAAGCAGGGCAGCTATAGATGAAAAAGGGTGTTTTTAATTCACATTAGTTTGTCTAGTGAATTGCACAAAGGTGTAAATGTTATTTATGGAGTGTCCCAGTAAGAGCTTTAGCTGTGTTTCATCAAGTAGCTTTAAAAGGTTGGTGGTAAAATAAAAGCTTGTGCATGTGCAGTAGATTCTCCAGGCTTGCTGTCATTTAAAAAGTTAGTAGAGAGGTCAAAACTCTTTTGAGAGTACGGTATCAATTTCAAAGAGATGTTCTGATGCCTTTATTTCCATTTGGAAATTCTGCAAAACAGTATAACAAACTAGGAGAGCCAGTGTCCCAGAATGAAAACAACCAGTTTTAAGATAAAGAAAGTAATGTCTAAATTCTTTTAACAAAGACCCTGCCAGTTCATTTTATGCCATGCTGGCCTCTCAGAGCATACAGTATGTTTTATTCGTAATGTTGCCTTATAATTGGTTGAAATGTATAGCTGTAAAGTAGATTCCCTAGTGGTCCAGTGGTTAGGATTTGGTGCTTTCACCGCTGCGACTTGGGTTTGGTTCCTGTCAGGGAGCAAAGCGGTCACAGCACCCTGGAGCTAGCAGGGTTTGGCCTTGTCAGAACTTGTATGGGAGACCACCTAGAAATACAAGGAGCTGTATGCTGTGGCCAACTGGAGAAGGAACTAGCAGCCCACTCCAGTATCTCTGCCATGAAAACCAAGTGTATCAGCATGACCATGGACATAAGGATGTGCCTGGTGTGTCCTGGTCCATGAGGTCACAGTCGGAAACAACAACTAAATGACTCTATGAAAAAAAAGTAGAACACTTAGGCGACTGGAGGAAACATTCAGAAAACATATTAAAATCAGTTTAGTTTGTTTTACCTTACTTGGCACCTCCACCCCGATACTTTTGCATATACCATGAGCTGTGACCTTTTTAAAAGGACTCCCCTTCCCAATCTTGCTTAATTGGAGCACCAACAAATGATGTGCCTCTAACTGAAATCCCGCTTGTGAATTGACTGATACTGAATATCTGCCTTTACGAGCAGTCCATATTTTATGCTGCTTTGAACTTTTAATTTTCACTTTCATTTGTAGTCTATCATTTTATTTATATTTGTCAGTCCACGAAACAACATGTTGTGTATAATGGAACAGACCTAGATTGGTATAGAGCACTGATACTGAGTTACCCAGTCACTGATAAACCGTCACATAGAATAGCTTACGTGAGAACCCCTTGCACCCCCATTATGCTCTCCAACACCCCCTCCCAAGTTTAGAAGAATAAATATATATATATATATATATATATATATATATATATATATATATATATATATATATATATATATATATATAGCAATGACGTGCGTAGGCCCAGTCATATAATACTGTGATACACACAGATGCACAACTAATAATACACAATAGAATGAGTCTATTGAATTGCACAGTCAGTAACACAAGTGTGTCTTAGAACTTAATACAAGTATTATGTATCCACAGCAACATTAGTATACTATAAAGATGTATGGTTAAAGCTAAAAAACAAACTGTTTCCATGTATTGTATTTTAATGCAGCTTAACACCAGCAGTCCATCACATAGTGAACCCCCATCAATTACACACAGCCCATCTTTAATACAGACAACACACTTAAAACATACAGTCCCATCTATCGCACATACAGTACCCTCTATCATGAAGCCTCATCACACAAAGGTTCCCCACCACACACAGCATTGTCTATCACACAGACAGCCCCCAACACAAACAGCACCCTCTATACCCAAACAAGCCCCATATTACACACACAGCACCCTCTATCACAAAGTCACCACACCATCACATAGACAGCATCTTATATCATCAAGGAAGGCACTTATCACACAGGCAGCCCACATACCACGTGGACAGTGGTATTCTCTCACACCTGACCTCCATCCCATTATTAGTGTCCCCAGGTATCCACAGGACCTGTGCCAAACAAGCTAGATCCGAGGGAACTATATACAAAGAGATAGGGAACTATATACGGATGTAATCTACCTTCCTGCTACTAGATGCTGAGAATTAACTAAACGATAAAAGTACCATTGGATTCCTTACTCTGTATTTATTCTACAACAGTTGTGATTGATCATCTCCATTACTTTATGGAAAACGTTCTTTTTCCAATCCATTAATACATAGAAATGTATTGTGGGCCCCAAGACGCACACAAAGTTAGTGTGTAGCTTTTTCAGTTATGTTTCAATCATTCACTTGGTGGCCTCTTAATGCGTAAAGGCTTTATCTCCATTTACCATATGGATGGACTTCCGTTTTATTCCCTTGCTTTAAGGCTTTTCCATCTCTGTGATAAGCTTGTCTTTTGTATGGAATGATTCCATTTGTGCCAGTTATCATTTTGTTACTGCCTTTTCTGTAAGAAATTGTGCAGATGTTAAATCCATTGTAATTGAAGATAAATCCTACTAGCACATGCAATTCTGGATAGTGATTTTATCAATTGTACCTGTTACCAACACTATTCTCTGAGGTCATCATAAGCAATGAAAAATGCCTTGCAGCTTCTATGTTTATGGATCTTTTGGCCAAGTTCCTTCCTTAATGAGCATCAACTTTTCTATCTTGCTATATATAATTCACTATTTTATAAGTTGCTTCAGTTTTTTTGCAGACATTGTTAAACCGGTGAGATGATCACAAATAAACATAGATATTCTACCTGAGTACAGTAGTTTTGGCTTTGATTAATCCTCAGAATTGCTTTATGTACTTTCAAGTCATGCTTGAGTTCATTTTCTATATTAGACAATCTTTGCTTAAGTAGTAGATAGATAGGTTGAAAGATAGATATTGTGTATGTAAAGTATATATTATGTTAATACAATTATATCACTTAAAGGAAAAGCAAAAGTATATAAGTAATTGTGCAATTAGTAGGTGAGTAATTCATACTCATTTTTTCAATCTGTTCATCTATCCATATGTATTTATTGTGAGACTGTACAGTGGCAGACATAGAGAAGCACTTATGGATTAAAGCAACAGTTCCTAAAATCTTCCACAAAACCATTAAAAAGCCAAAACTTACCAATTTTTTTTTAAATGGTCCTTATTATCTTGCATGAGGACGGGCCCTCTTCCCTCATCTTCATCTCAAACTATTAACTGACCTTGCAAAAAGTGAGTTTTCAGTAGTGCCCTCATATGACAAATGCTTGAGCCATTGGTTTCAGATCTCTGCTATACCCCAAGAGAAGATACATGATCGGTACAGGCTGTACAGGCTTGCACATGGTAGAAGACACTTCAGTTTTCTAAATTATTTAAAACATGTTTTTTATCAATAGCGCTAGCTCACTATACAAGCTTGCAAAAACACACCCTTATGTTCTTCAGCCCTTACTTGGTTGAGGAACCAAGTAAGGGCTGAAAGGTTGTGATAAAAAAAAAAAAAAATAATAATAATTTTAATAAGGCACTCCAGTCGACCCTTCCCACTTGTTTGATCATTAATTTTATCACAAAATGAAAGCAGATTTTTCTTGTTCGAGCATTATATTTTATTTTACTGTGAACATAAAAAAGGTCTATTCGGTTTTGTTTCTTGAATATTCTGAAAATCATTGAATGACACGTATGAAATATTTTTAATGAATTTGTTTAGTTTGCATTATTAACATTATACATTTGTAATGTTTTTTTAAATTGATTTATTTATTTTTTAGGTTGGATGGAGCACTGCTCGAGATTACTATACTTTTCTGTGGTCTCCCATGCCACAAGATTATGTGGAGGAATCGACTTGTGATTGTGTGTTGACTTTCCAAGGTGAGCCCATGCTTTCATTTCGGATCTCAAAGCTTCTGTTCCTGTCTTTATTAACACATAAACAGCCTAAATGTATAGAGAGTTTAAGTGTTATCACTATATTTATCGCTTGTGCTTAACGGCAGAAATAGCTAATATCTGTAATTAAACTATGCCCCATCACTTCACTTAAATATGTAGACTCTGGATATCTACATATAGCCTTTCTTTGCTGATCTAGTATTTTCTGTATTTGGTAGGGTCAGTTATTCACTTTTTTTAATATAATTGTTCTCTAAAGAAATCTGCCTTATCTGTAGGATTTGCAATAAATGTAAAATACTTTGTAACTGTAGGAATAGTAATAACCATTGAACAAAAAAAAAAACACACATTCAAATTATTACTTTAGGAACCAAAGATTCAGCTGAAAATATTATCCAAAATATAATTATTAGTAAAGATCTGAAAGGAACATCGTTGTTATCATCATATCAAAATAAGTTGTTTATTTATAAATAAAATATGTTAGAAGTACACAATCTAAAATATACAAAAGACAGGGTACATTGCTTTGTACAGAGAATTTCTAGAATATCCTTAGTGTAGAGAGCATGCATTGTAAATAAAGTAAAGTAATAACAATTATAATTGAACCTTTATACATTTCAATTACTTAAAAATATATAATTTACTAGTTGAAATCATAGTTTCAAAGTTATACACCGTTAAGTCACATTATTATGACTAATATAACCACTGTGTGCAGCATGACCAGCAGCTAGACGGCATGGTATTGAGTCAATAAGATAGATGATGGAGGGTTGGCAAGGGTATCTGGAGCCATGCAGACTATAGTGCATCCGACAGCTGTTGAAGAGTGCGTGGTGAAGGATCCATACGGTGAACATGGCGATCAAGGTGGTCCCACAGATACTTGATGGGGTTTAAGATCAGGGAATTTGGAGGCCAGAGAAAAACATGGAAGTCTGCTTCATACTCCTCCAACCACTCCCGGACAATTCTGGCTGTATGACATGTTGCATTGTTGTGCTGGAAGATTTGATTCGCTCCTGGGAAGACAGTCAACATACATGGATGTACTTGATCTCAAAGGATAGATAGATATATAGATAGATAGATAGATAGATAACCCAAGCGGTTGAGAGTGCCTGCCAGATGTATGAGTGGACCCAGATAATGCCAAGAAAACATTCCCCAAACCGTAACGCTGCCATCACCAGCTTTTGTTCTTCCAACAATAGTTGCAGAGTGTTTGTTTGTTCTCGGAGGTTTCTCGCCTGACGCGCCAACATCTGTCCACTTGATAGAGCCGTAAACGTGACTTATCAGAGAAGACAACCCTTTGCCAATCGGAAGATGTCCAATTTCACTACTGTTGTGCAAGTTGAAGCCATTTCTGATGATTAACCCTCTTCAGCATGGGTGCATGGACCAGCTGTTTGCTTCAGAGCCCCATGCACAACAGTTCGCTGTACTGTCATTTTAGACACACGTATGCTAGCCCCCCTGTTTCGTTTAAACTGTCACTTGCTCAGTTGTAGCGTGTTAGTTGGACCTCCCACACCATCACCGCTGACATTCACCTCTGAGCTCAATGGCTTGGGGTGCTCCTCCATTTATTTGCAATTGTGCTGTTTGTCCAGTCACTGTACACTTTAGCCACAGGAGCACCCAAACAGTTCACAAACTGCGCTGTTTTCAGAAATACTGACAACCTTGGCTGAAAACAATGATCATCCACTTTTCAAAGTTGGATAAATTACACGTTTTTACCAACGACGGATATGGTTGATATGTTTGTAGAACATTTCACCTTTTATAACCACCAAACCAGCTCACAGCACTTGCCATATTTTATTGGCTCAAAATTAGGTGATAATAATGTAACTTGACCCTGTATTCTACCATATTATTCCGGTTGAGCAGTTCCAACCAATATACTAGCTAGGCAGGGGTCTTCAGGTTTTCAAGTTGGGATAAAATCTTAATCCATAAAGAAACCTAGAATGGGTCAAAAAGTTTGTTTCTATATTTCCATGTGAGGAAGATTTTATAACTATTATATGCATATAATACAACTCTTCAGTGCCATAAAGTGACATCCTAAGGTTGGAATTTTCATTTACTTTAGATTTGCTTTGATCAAATGAAAGCTACATATGCTAATTCCATGAGCTAGGTCTGTTTTCCTTATAAATACTTCCATTAAAGTGACTGCTCGTCAGATAAGTCCAGCTGCATTTCTGAACAAAACATGTCCGTTGTAATGTTAAATTACTAATCTGCACTGGAGACTTCGAACACATGGTCAAGCATTGAGATCGTATGCAGTGCTAGTACTGAATGCTGACATTCAGATGTGGTGTTTCTGAAATCCCACAGACTAAATGTTGTATAAAACCAATATGCTGTTGATGGAAAGAGGACAGGTTGTGTGTGTTTTTTTTATTATATATATATATATATATATATATATATATATATATATATATATTATATATCGTTTCAGAATAAGTGTTTGTGTTTATTTAGTCCAAAGTAGCCTAAATAAACAGCATGGCTGATTCATATTACTGGGATTAACTTAATTTCTTAATTGTATTAAATTCTTACATTTATACACCTGGTACACATACAACCCCCTGTGATATTCTAAGTAAATATTGACTAATTACAAATGATGTTCTTGGATGTCTCCATTGCCAGTATATTTAATTTGCTTACATAAGAATTAACAGGACTGATCTTAAACAAAATAAGCATTTTTATCAGCCGGTCCGTCTCGCCACATCACAGTATGCTGTTCTTTTTATTATTGTACAGTCTTTGAGTCCCACTTTCCCATTTCCGATTTGCTGATATTTGTGTTGGAGTTACTGATTCCATGTCAGAATGTGACACGTGATGCCAAGCAGAGCACACACAAACGCTCTAGAATTAATGCCTTATAACCACTTTGTAAACATGTCCATAAAGCACAAGAGAGAGGCATGGGTATACAATCTTTATACATATAGACGTAAAACAAAGTAAACCATAACTGCAGTAAATTTATATTCATTGGTTGTTCTAGCATTATTTGTGAAATTCAATGATTGTATGATTTTATTTTTGAATAAATTGAGAAAATTAATTCCCAGTTATGGCTCATCGTACCTTATCTTGTTAGAGAATGATACAAGTGATTCTTCTTTCATTTCAGTATTAAACAAAGTAATAAATATAAATTTAGTTTTTAGAAAAAAATAACTTTTGAAGATTAGTTTGCATATTACAAGTATCCATCTTTTCTGACTTGAGCACTTTCTGATCGCTTGAGCCATTCAGAAAATATATTACTACTGAATTTATGTAGGGTGGTGCGAGGAAGGAGAGGGGAACTTAAATCATTGGATTTCTCCACTAAGGCTTAGAAATAGCCAGCTTGTGGCAATCGTTGAAAACTCTGTCTTACAGAAATGCAACATATATCAAAATATCATGGATGCCTTCCAAGCTCCAGTAGAGGCATCACCATTTTTTCTAATTAAAAGAGCTAGCAATATGACATTTTCCCTGTCTAATTACGTTCTTGGACTCAAATATTTCAAATGTCAGATGTTTGTTCGTCTCCTCATACAGTTGTCCTTTTAAATTGTAGCCTACCAAGTCAGAACCATAAATATAGAAGTGATAACATACTTGATTCTGTCTGATAGGATACTATCTTCCGAATGATGATGGAGAATTTTACCAGTTCTGCTATGTGACACACAAGGGAGAAATTCGTGGAGCAAGTACACCTTTCCAGTTTCGGTCATCATCTCCTGTAGATGAGCTTTTAACAATGGAAGATGAAGGACTTTCGGATATGTTGGTGGTGACTACCAAAGCTGGACTTCTTGAGGTACTAAACTAAACCTGGCTTTTAAATTGAATTGTTTATGTAATGGTTAGCACTGGTATCTATCATTGGAGCATAAATATGATTTAGCCAGCTCTGTGATAAAAACATCTACAGTTTATTAGATTATGTCATATTGAATGAGGGAAACCTTCATAGTTACAAAAAATTTACTTGCACTGGCTTTTTTAAAAGTGCTAAAACTGCTGCCAATATGCTTATTCATACCAACTGGTCATGCTCTACCTTTGCAAGGCTTGCAGTGCAATGAGTGCCTTCGGCGCTCATTGCAGCCTCAGTTCCACGTAGTCTAGTCAGCTACTGAGTACCATAACTGCTATTTTTGTAGGTTGGAGATGGGAAGTGACTAAACATGGCTTCTCGTTTGATGTCTCTTCACTTCTCCCTATTCAATTCTCTTTTTGTCCTTTTCCTTCCTTTTCCTTCTTCCACCTCTCTCCCCTTATGTGTATTTTATTTTCCCTCCTTATCCCCTTGCCCATAATATTATTATTGATGCACGATATCACATGAGTGCAAAGCCACAAGCAGATTGCATTTTTCACTGTTTTGTAACAATCCCCAAGCAGCTCTCTCTAACTGCTATGAAGACTTGCAAGTTCTAGAAGGACAAAAAATCACAAGCACATTCAAATGGCATCTAACTCTTGTTTGTAATCAAAAATGTCTGCTAATTCCTGAAGGTTTTTTAGGCATTCTGCCCCAAAGGAAAAAATTAAAATTGTATTAATGCAGACACTAACTGTAATTTAAAAAGCCACGGGTGTGGGAAATTAACCTTTTAATTGCCATTTTAAACTGTGTGTGTCACCTTGTGTGTCTGTAACCAGGCTAAACATCCAAGGGTATGTAAACTTTTGATCAGGGCCATTTGGGTGATTTCTGTTGTTATGATTTAAAATGTTTGCTTTGTTTTTTGTGACTTGTTTTAAACTACCAAATGTTTTTTAATATAAGACAAATAAACATCCCCTACTTAATTTTGCAACTCCTGCAGAGCATGTGATTGTATCGTAGCTCCAGCAGCCTAAATTTAAACTGTAAACATAAAACCAAAGGCCAAGACTTATTAAGATTATATTTTAATAGTGTGGGAAACTTTTTGGGGGATATTCACTTAAACAAATCTGTTTAGATACAGATTAGTAAAACTATTAATACTCTAGAAACTGCCTATTCTAGGAGCCAGAATTTATTTAGATCCGGCATTGCAGAAGGAAAATAATCCAATACCCTGCATATACAAATAAAAAATGTGAAACTGTGTCTTTATTTATTTTTTGTTTTCTGAAACCACTTCGCCTGTAATCAAGCATGGGTAGGAATCAGCACTTCCTTAGTAACAATATTGCTGCCCCTCCTGTGTCCAGGATGCATGGCTTGTGAAGGAGACGCATACTATTTGAAAATAGCTTGGCTTTGATCAAACGTTCTGTATAATATTTCTTCATTACTGCGTATTGTTTTTAAATGCAATGTGCATTGCAATCTTTTTTTATTTCTCAAGTAATTTAGACTGCTTAGAAATTGCTCAATTCTTTTAAAGGAAAATGTAAATGACTTTTAGGTACATACCTTTTATATTTTGTAAGATTGCTAAAGTTTGAACTAGTCTCTGCATTCAAATGAAAAATTGTTCAAGTCTGTAATATTTTAACAAGCTCTTTTTATCTTTTTCTTTTTTTTTTTTTTTTTTTTTAGTTAAAAATTGAAAAGACAATGAAGGAAAAGGAGGAATTGGTAAAGATAACCACTGTACTGGAAAAAGAAAGTGCCCAACTAAGGCAGCACGTACAAAGTCTAGAAATTGAACTCCTGCGAGAGAGAGAACAAAATGATTGCTTGACCTTAGGGCGAGAGGTAAACATGAAAGATTTAATTGGTATCTTACATTTATTACAAAAGACTTGGTCTTCTGAATTAAGAGTGATGCTTTTCTCAGCTTTGCCTAAGTTTAATATTTCTACACCATCTCTGAGAATGTAACCTAGATAGGTAAACATGCAGACTTTAAAGTGTGTTCTGTAAGAAAATATAATATTTGAATCAACTCCAGTTGATAAAGTACTAGTCATTATTTATAGTATTACATTGTAGTGCATTTTGTACCTCCACTATGTCACTATATTTCCTAATTTAATTGAGCATGGCTGGGGTGTCTGTTTAAAATGTTTCTTGTCCAGATGTCTCTCATTAAGATCAAGGCTTGTTAATCTTCACATCATTACACAGATTCTTCAGCTCCAGTGTGGGTAAAGATTGTTTGTGCAATGTGATCTAGTATATCATTCATAGAAAACACATATAAAGTCACCCTGCATATGTCACAGCAGGACTTTTCTAGCTCAAATTTGCTTTATTAGCAATTAATTCTCTGTTGTGCAGTAGAGACCTATAATCTGCCTGTGATTGGATTATTGGAATCTAAACATGCATAAATGTCCTAGTGGAGCCCCAGGCAAGTTGAATTGTAGTTTCTCACCGAGTTTAAATTCAAAATGAGTTGTACATATCCACTTACAAAGCACACACTCCTCATTAGTCTGTGGTTTTAAAAGATTGCATAATCTCAGAGTAACAAGTAGGTTTTCTGTATTTTACTAGGTATATGATATTTACTTGTATGTACTTTATTTTATTAAGTGCTTATAAGGTCTGTTTCAGTGCCTAAAGTGATTCAAATAGTACC
>CM050166.1:347361997-347386997 GCA_027410445.1 Discoglossus pictus | reverse complement strand
TTAATTTCGGAGCAGTTTCTTCTGTCTGCTGCTTTGCCAACCTTTTAGCGATCCACTTGCGTTCCTGCAAGCAGGAGCGTTATGTGAAAAAACGCTTAATGGGGCATTATATAGCCATATACATATTGCACTATGGCAGCTCAGAGAGTGAGCAGGGATTTAAAGGGGCCGGCACCCAAAAAACGCACTATTGCAGGGTTTAGTGTTAAGGGGGGGATTGCAGGAAAAAGAGTGCTATAGTGAACCGGCGCTCAAAAGGGGTAGCTTTAAGTTATGTATACCTGTATAAGGCAATGAACCTAAATGTTTTCCATTACCAAGTATAGATATTCCAGAGTATTTTTTTAAATATATGGCTGTACTGCCCCTTAAACATGTATTGTTATGTTTACACAGTCATTATGAACCTTGGTTTATTTAGTCTTTAAAATTAATTTGAAGGTCAGTCCAGATTGTGGGGGAAAATAAGACATTTTTAGTACAGCTTGTCTCCTAAAATATCAACTTTTTAATCACAAGTGAAAAGTTATGTATACTAATCTTTACTAATTAAAGTCCTGCAGACTGTATTAAAGTTGCTGTCTTACCCTTAAACAGGTGGAGGAGCCTGCAAAGCATCTCAAAGAAACGCATTGCGGACTCCTCTGCCATTAAATGGTTTACAAGACATATGTACTAATTATTGCTTCCAATCCATAATTTATTATCTACAACTGCATATATGTGATTAGCTCACCTTTGATCTTAATGTAATAATTGTAATCATGCAACTTGATTGAATGTCACAATCTTTATATTTTACAGCCTTTTAAAAGTTCATCACTTATAAAATATAACTGCTAACAAGTCAGATGTAATAACTCCAGATTCAAGTGATGTAACTTACTTGATCATTATGGCACCACTGTATTGAACAATGTACAAAGTTATATATGCACTTGCAGGGTGCAACATTTTTAATTACTTAATGCTTTATTTATGTAGCAGAAAAAGTGTTTAATTACCATTGTTAACAATTCTAAAGTACAATTTAGATGCAAATGTATGTTTTCCCATAAAGCACCTCATTCCGCAGCACAAGTTACATGCATCGTTATCATCCGTTTTTCATTTTGGAATAGTGATATTATACTGCGTAGACCAATAATGCCCAGGCCTAGGGCTACACATTTTCATAGGGCAGCAGGCTACTGGCCTGTCATGAAAAAGTCCATAAATATGCACAGAAATGCCGTGACATTTCTGTATGTAACCGTACCTGACATATTTTCTGACATTTTTGTACATACTGTATATTTACTTTCACACATTACACAGTTATAACATTATTCTTTGTGGTAATCTTATGATTGGTTGCTATAGAAGTATGGGAATAAATGGAGTAGTTACTAGGGGTAAGCGCGCACAAATCTGAATGGGTCTAGAGCGGCAAATATTTTAAGTCAGAATGATTTTACAGTTTAAATCTGTATCCCTTCTATTGGGAATAATTTATATTGCTTCTCCTAAAAATGCTGCATTGCTAAATTAGAACATATTCTCATGTATTTTAGGGAAATACCGTTCCTACAATGTTTTTCCACAATATGCATTCATTTCCTTTCACACCGCTTTCTGTATTTATTTTACATAAAATGGACACTCGTCACAGACTGCGTTGTGTGTACAAAATCCTCATCGTGTTATTTAGATCCCTGGATTTGCAGTAAGCTTCTTGGAAGTGGAGATCATGTTTTATTGGATGGGGGAGGTGTAAAGAAGGAATCGGCTGTTTGTAATACTCAGTTGCCCTCTAGTGGTTAACACGCTACATATATACTAGTGCAACACGTATGAAGGGCAGGCATGATCTTAAAGGAAAGGAGATTGTAAAAAGGAACAGTTAAGAGCACAAAAACAGGACGTTTTCATACATATAGTGGGATATGTTCTAGAAAAGGATTTGGAATTTGAATTTAAGGCGTTAAACTTATTGACATCAAATACGCAGTCATGAACTTTAAAGAAATCATTGCAAACACTATAATTTCTTGCCATGTAAAGGGCACTTGTAGTGCTCATACAATATAGTTTCATTTGTGTATTTAATAACGGTTTAAAAATAATGACTTAACGTAAGAATATAGCTTTTAAAACTTTGATTGGATCTTTAGTGTTTCAGACTTCAACAGATAAACTTCACTTAACCCCCTATCAGATGTTCAGGAGTACTGCAGAATCTGACTAGGGTCTGTCCTAATGGGAGTCTTTATCTGCCTCTTTTTCCTGTTGTGGCTGCTGCAAATAAGCCTAAACAAGTGAGAAATAATGTTTGAACACCTCATCTCTGGCCCCATTGATACCTAATAGAGGATTGAGAGAAGCCGTTAATCCTTGTAACGCCAAAGTTTAAAAGCTCATTGAATTAATTTTTTTGCAGGAGTCAAATACTAGAACAAGCAGAGGTGTGACTCTAGAAATGTAACCGCATAGTAAAGTGACTTAGACACAGTGCATGCCGTCACAATAGGGATGCTGTGGTAGACCTTGACCTTAACATGTGTTATGTATAGTAAGACCACTGGTCATAATAGAATATTAAAGTGAACTATTGGAGTCTGTTAAAGACTGGATGATTATTGTGTGTACCACATACATTGTCTCTGTGCTCAAAATGTTTTGCATCTCAAAGGTGATTGCCATGAGCACTGGAAGGTAACAAGGCCTCAGACTAAAAAGGTTGAGAGACAATAGTCTAAAAGACCAAGCTCATTAGAGACTTCAGGGCCTTCATTTGTTTAGTTAAGAGGAGGGATCGGAAATGAGTGACATGGTAGATGCATTTAAATAAATTAAGAGATTTCAGTAGAAGGAATATTGGAATAAGAGATTATCTGAAATTTAGTTTTGTAGAAGATTCAATTCCACTTTACAGAAAGGGTGGCATACATGTAGGACAGTCTTCCTGTGGATATAGGGGGGACAGAGTATTTTATATTTTATATTTTAATCCAAACTAACAGAAAATAGAAAAAGTCATACAAAAAAGCCTTGGGAGCACATTCTTCATTATGGAACGTCTGTAAGTCAGGTCATTTGAAACCGCCGGTGTGAGAGTATGTATGTTTATATGTATATCTCACTATAATAGTTTGTAGCATGTAGCAGGAGTGAGCATGCGAGTTGTTGCTAACGCTTGCGGGCTCGCGTAGCGAGGACCGCGGCTCGCACAGCGAGCCAAGGCCCTCGCAAAGCGAGGGCACTGGGTGAGGGCCTCAGTTGCTGGCATGGAGCGCCAAAGGCGCTCCATGCCAGCAACTGCGACCCTCGCAAACTTCACGTCGCAACTCAAATAACACGACACACACATTACGACACTCGCAAACAACATACGACACACGTTCACACACATTACGGCCTCGCAACACTCGTACGCAACTCGCAAACATTACAAAATTCAAAACACAATACATACACACAGCACATACATAAAAACCTTACCTACAGCAACAGGGAGCATCCAGGACTTTAAAAATGCAACTTACAACTTTATTTTACTCAAAATAAAAGAGTTTGCACAATAAAAACTTTGATAAGCGAGAGAAAAAATGGCCGCCGAACAAAACGAAAACGAGGCTACACACGCAAACACCATACGAGACACGTTACCACACATTCCGACCTCGCAAACATCGGACGCAACACGCCGACATTTCAAACACAATAAATACACACAACACGCACATAAAAAACTTACCTACAGCAAGAACCATCCAGCACCTCAAAAAGCCAAGTTACACCTTCATTTCAATAAAAATAAAACACTTTAGACACTAATGAAATCGCTAAGCAAGAGAAAAAATGGCCGACGAAAACGAGGCTACAGCACTTTCAACACGTGAAACACCACAACACACTCGCAAAACAACACACGAAACTCGAAAAACACCACGAAGCACCGACGGATAATCCGCAAAGACGCATAACACAGATAACCCGCCATTTTACGCCAATGCGGAAGTACACCACTACGCTAACTGTTTCGTCTCGCGCACGCACACTCTTACACTGCACTCATTCATCACGCTTACACAGCAGCTCCACACCACTAATGCTGCAGCAACATGAAAACAGATTGTCAGCTCTTCAACACAATGCTTCAAAATAGGTAAAGTATATTCATTTATTAATATATTATATATTTTAGTATTACACACCAAACCGCATTAGCTACCTTACGATTTGATTGCCGTCATTTTTTGACGGGCAATTCGCTAGTGTATATATATATATATATATATATTTGTGTGTGATGTAGGTGTGTATATGTGTGTGAAGTGTATTTGTGTTTGATTCAGATTTTTTTTTTCTTGTTTTCCTCCTCTAAAAACTAGGTGAGTCTTATGTGCAGGTGCGTCTTATATGGTGAAAAATACGGTACCTTAATGGTACTGGAGAAAAGGTATTCCCTGAAAAATGCCTGAGCAGTTCAAATGTATAAGTACTGAGGTAGATAATCTCTATTTGTCTATAGCTTAAAGGGACATAGGCCCCAAACATTTTTTTTTCCCCCTCAGAATTGTGGCCTTTGCACTACTATACAGTTGTACACTAAAAGTAGTTTATTTGCACTGGGACTGTTTCTGTTTTCTTTTTTTAAACTATGGACCTTTCCTGTTTCATGCCCGCCAGCATTTGCATGCAGCTGTCACTAGGTGGCGTGACAGCTCGTCGAGACTTTGTTACATTTGTGCTTAGGTTGAGTGACACTACACTAACCCCAACCCCTAAATCGAACAGATGATAAACTTTACATAGTAAAATAGTGCAGGGGAGTTAGGGTAGTGGGAGATAAGCTTTACATAGCAAAATAGTGGCGGGTTTAGGGTGAGGGTTGGGATTTAGGGCTAAGATAGTGGCAGATGATAAGCTTTGTTCCACCTAGTGACAGCTGCACGCAAATGCTGGCAGGCACAAAATAAAAAATATCAATTGAAATACCCTATTTTAGACAGAATGATAATTTCACCTAGAGGAGATCAACTTATATCGGCATATATTGTCCGTTACTGATCCAGGTTTCAGATGTCCCATTTGTTACATCATGCTGCTCAAATATCTAAGCTAAAAAGATAAACAGCCAATGAATCTACATAAACGGTAGTATTTACATGTATTTATCCGTGTTCATTTGCTCACATCTCCTAACGCAGGTCTATTAGAGTAGCTTTAAGAAAAGGAGAGTGATAAAACTTTTATGTAGATGTTCTTGAAGTGTACTCACATGAGTAACTTCCCCTTTAAACCCACAACCAGATATTGTGCATAAAAATAATTTCTGAGGCACAATTTACATTTCTGAGTAAAATAGGACACCACCGTGTTATAAATTATTATTTAACAGTAAAAATATTTATTCTTAATCTAACAAAGTAAGTAACCAAAAAAAAGCAGTAAGCTTGAGAGCCTGTGACCTGTGTATCGAAGGGGCATTAAAGGACTAGTTTAAACTCTCTTTAGCTCACCACTAACATTAAAAATGCATGTGCAAACCGAGCAAATGAAAGCTTTAGCCATACAATATAATTTACAGAAAGTTCCTCATTGATTGTTGCAGCACCCCCTCCCCACTCCTCTCATTGTCCTAAGCACTTCTGAAAAGTAACCGGTTTCAACTAATTTGGCAGGGTGGGTTAACCTGGTGTGTGCTCTGTAGGATAAGGGGCTATAGGTACAATCCCATAACCCTCTGCATTTCCAAAGTGAGCATACTCCAGGTAACCCACCCATTTTATTTCAGTTTATACAGTTTGCTTTCTTTTCAACACTGCTCAGGACAATGAGAGAAGTAATGAGGGGTTCAGCTGCAACCATTAATGAGTCAAACTGTTTTTAAATTTAAAAAATTTCTAGCAAAAGCTTTACTGGGATCTTTCCTGTTGGGTAGCCTCTGCTCCGTTCCCAACGCAGAGGGAATGCGAGCAGCGCACCAGCATGCTGCCACACTGTTCTGTGCTGCTGCTACTCCGCAGCACTAATATAATAACCATACCCCTAACTCCAACCCTAACCCCAAGACTAACCCAAAGACTAACCCAAAAACCTAACTGTAATCCTAAATCCAAGCCCAACCCTAAAACTATTCTCCCCATTCATGCCCTGATACAAGGAGCGCACTGCTGAACCCAATCACTAGGTGGTGCTGCATGGCAGCCTTGAAGCTTGTGGCCAACCAACAGGAAAGCTTCTTTTGCTGCTGTTTGCACATGTTTGTTTAATGTTGATTAATGGTGAACTGTAAAGTTGATTCAACATGAAAAGAGCTTACACCAGCCCTTCTTCCCCGCAATGCTGCACTTGCAAGTGAACTTGGTAAAGGGCATTGAGGTGGGCACTCCTTGTTACGTGTAACATTATTACTGATATGCTGCTGACACGGATACATTTCCCATTTCGTTGTATGTTGTTGTAAGAATGGTCTCACTTTACTTAATGCTGGATGTGTGTCTGCAGTCACATATGACTTACTGCTAGGAGGTTTTTATGGCATAATATAATCTCTGTAATAATTTTTATTTATCACAGCTCTCTGTAGCTGGTTCTGTGAAACCTTTGTTCCACCCTTAAGAACATAACTCATTTGGTGATAACATGGGCAGGGAGCATGCTGTTTTTCTTTTACTTTCTGTAATGTTCAACAATTATACATTTTAATTTTGCTAAGACATGGTTTAAACTTGTGTTATCTTTATCAACCAGCTTCCTTTCACATGGGCACTTCTAAATACAGTATGTGGATAGAGTTGGAAAGAAAGCCTGCAAGAGCAACACTACATTGAATTGTCCAAAGCCCACCAACTGGAGGGGGAATATATATATATATATATATATATATATATATATATATATATATATATATATTCCCCCTCCAGTTGGTGGGCTTTGGACAATTCAATGTAGTGTTGCTCTTGCAGGCTTTCTTTCTATATATATATATATATATATATATATATATATATATATATATATATATATATATATATATATATATATATATATATATATATATATATATATAATGCTTCACTGTGGGTATGGTGTTCTTTTGGTGATGTGTTGTTTTTGTGCCAAACATATCTTTTGGAATTATGGCCAAAAAGTTCAACCTTGGGTTCATCAGACCATAACACCTTTTCCCACATGCTTTTGGGAGACTTCAGATGTGTTTTTGCGAAATGTAGCCTGGCTTGGATGTTTTTCTTCGTAAGAAAAGGCTTTCGTCTTGGCACTCTACCCCATAGCCCAGACATATGAAGAATATGGGAGATTGTTGTCACATGTACCACACAGCCAGTACTTGCCAGATATTCCTACACCTCCTTTAATGTTGCTGTAGGCCCCTTGGTAGCCTCCCAGACCAGTTTTCTTCTCGTCTTTTCATCAATTTTGGAGGGAGCTCCACTGTTTGGTAATGTCACTGTTGTTCCATATTTTCTCAACTTGATGATGAGGGTGTGCAGACTTATGCAACCACGTTATTTTTCTTTTTCTTCCCTCCACCTAAAAGATTTCAGTTTGTTTTTCAATTGAGTTGTACAGTTTATAGGTCACATTAAAGGTAGAAAAAGTTCTGAAATGATTTATCTTTGTCTCATTTATATATAATTCTAGCGACTTGCCCATCAAAAATGACAGGCCAATAAAATTGTAAGGCAGGTAATGCTGCTTGCCACAGACAGTAAGTGTTTTGGTTGTGTGAGATCCTTCGGCGCTCATTGCGAGCCTCTCGGTTTGTGTATTTTTTGTTAGGAGAGCCGCTTTTGCGCTCATTGTAAGGTCCTCGCTGATCTCCTTTTTGCGCTTTATTGCAAGCCTCTCCCCTGGTGTACTTTGTGTCCTATGAGCAGCGTTGGCGCTCTTTGTGAGGCGTGCTGTGAAGGTCTTTGTTGTTTTTTTGCGATACTGTGGTGTTTTTTTTTTTTTTTGTTCTGTATATGTATTTTTTTTATGATAATTAATTAAATCATAAATTAATATACTTTACCTATTTGTAATTTTTATATGCAGCAAGCAATGTACTGAAGAGCTAACAATCTGTTTGGATGTTCCTGCAGCATATAATGTAGATTTGCACTGTTGTTGAGCTGAGGTGTAAGTGTCCTCAATGTGTGTAGTGTAAATAGGCTGCGAGGGGAAGCCGTTAGTGTAGCTGTGTACTTCCGCATTCTGTAAGTTAGTGTTGTAAAATGGCTGCGAATGTGTATGTGGTACGCGGGTGTGGATGATTTTGCGTCCTTGCTAATGGTGTATTTTGTTCCTCTTACGGGTTTTTGTAAAAGTCATATGTGCTTGTCTGTGTTTTGCAGCTTTAGGGGTCGTGTAGCCTCGTTTTAGTTTTTTTGGCGGACATTTTTTCTCTCGCTTAGGATGGTTTTCGTGTGTCTACACCTCAATTAAAGTCCAATTTACAGAGTTTAACCTCACTTCCAGACCTCCTGGGAGTCCCCCTTTCCTGTGAGTGATGTTTTTATTTAATTTTTGTGTTTTGTTTTTTGCTGTGCGCGGTTCGGCTGTTAAGTTCGTGTTTTTGCGAGTTCCTAATTTTTTTTTTTCTAAGTCCTGCGGCTCGAATTTAGTCATTGCTTGTTATAGTTTTTTTTTTGTTTTTTTTTTCTTCAAAGTCCCGCTTCTGTGGCTGTTTGTAACTGCATGTGAGGCGCCGTAGAGCCTCCACCTCCACAAATGCGGCCACTCGCTTCGCGGGGGTCTGCATTTGTGGTATGTGGGAGTTTCCATCTCCGCAAATGCGACCCCTCGCCTTTGGCTCATTGCCTCCACATTCCGCACCTTCCGCAAATGCGGCCCCTCTCGAGGGACGCAGTTCTTGCAATCTGGCTTTGTGAGCTTGCAAGGAGTGATGACGTTTCGTAGTTTGACAACTATTTTTTTTTTTTTTTTTTTGACCAAGCATGTTTTGAAAAGTTTTTCATATGACATTGTTTTTCTGCTGCAGATATTCAGCAACATGTATGATTAGTTTGTATAACAACATGAGTAAAGAAATAATTTAAAGGACCGATTAGCTTACATTTTTCTATAAAATATTTGTAATAAATACATTTGATAATCAACAAAATGATTTTATTAAATGAGCACAGCCTTTAAATATTTCACTTCTATATGCACTTGTTCTTTACCATGGGTTATATCTTGTAAAATAATATTTTAATTAGTCTTATTAAAAGCACAGTCCCTTTGTTCATCCTCATTGCCACAGTAGCAGATGGAAGCTTCCCTTGCATTTATCTTCTCCTCCCACCTATAGAAAAAGGTTAATAAAAACAAAAACTACAGTAGAATTGCATAAAAGGATACATTAAGTGCTGTATTTTTTGTTTTGTACACTATCAGATTTAGTTATTCAAAGGCCATATAGGAAAATGGCAAACACTGGTCCTTTTATAAAAGCATGTGAAATGGAAAATAATTTAAACATGAATTTTATACATAATAAACGAACAGAGAGTAGCAGGCAACAACCCAAAATGGATTCCTGCAGTAAAGAATAATTGCATGAAAACATTGCAATATGTAATGGGTTTTGTTCATTATCCATTTTATTCAAGATATCTTATAGAAATAACATTTGTCCACACATTACTGTATAATGATGACTGACCTCTGTGCAGAAGGCAATGTTACACATAACTCTTACCTATAAGATGGTTATTACCGTAACATGTCTAATACACAAGATTTTTTTCCTGACTTGTGGTTACAGTATTTTTAGCATGTAGGTTTGTGGATATCTCTTATGCTCATAGTGTCCTTTACTGTATCCGTCTGTGAATGTCATTTACATACCTCAGAGTGTCTATGCAATACCTATGAGGATGATCCAGTGATCCCAATATCATAATATTGCTGTAGGTAAAAGCAGTGTGGAATAACATTGTGTGTGTTTTGGTGGCGTAACCTATATAACACATTATTTCACTTCTAACATGTGCATGTACAAATGTATTTTCCGGACATAATAGTAACAATCTAAAACATTTAATGATAAATGACTTTGGGCCTCATTCAATTGCGATGTGGGCAATTGAATAGGGCCCTAAATAAGCACATAGCATATTTTTATTAAAGAAGTTTTTAGTTAGTGAAAAGCTTTCTTTTGGATAGATGCTTGCTAACAAAAAACTTCTTTAAAAAATATATGTTATGTGCTTATTTAGGGCCCAATTCAATTAGGCAAATTGCAATTGAATGAGGGCCTTTGTATTTATTGTTGATCTGAAAGATACAGTCATTTTCATCTAAAATTGATCTACTTAAAGGATCACTGTGGTCAGTGTTTTTCTGTATGGTGAATTAAATAACTAAACTTCATAATGGGCAAAATGCTTTTAGAAAGCACAAATACATTTTGTAGATTTTATATGCAATTATTCTTTCCTCAAGGATCCTTTGCTCTTATTCAGTTTGTTACTGTCCCAGGAAAGAGTAAACCTTGTAAGCAAATTAGTTTTACATTACTCGCTTTGAAAAATCTGGCAGTCTTTAAATGCCACATTCCTGTAGTACAGATAGAAACTGGATGTACATTCAAAGTCTTCTCCCATCTCAGGAAGTTGATAAGCAGAAACCAAAATGGTAGATTCCACAGTAGCATAATTGCATATGTAAAGGATACAAAAATAAAAGCTGCATTGATTTCTTACATTCTAAAAAGGGTCTAATTTTAAATATATATTTAGTTATATATAGAATGACAATAGTTCTTTAATTCAAAATGTGAATATAAAGTGAATGGTGAGAATCAGTTGAACAATAATTGTAGCATGTTATTGAGTGTAGAAGTGCTAGAGATGTTTGATCACGCAGTGCATTCTAGAGTCAATAATTTAAACTTTCTTATTTTGAGAAAATTGAAAGTGCGGTTTGGAGAGAAAGATGTAGTGTTGCTGGGTACGTCCCTGTATCGCCCCTGGATGCTTGTAAACGTTCCTTTCTTAATTACTGTAGCTCAGAGCATGATTTTCAGAATTAATGAGTAAACACAACCCCTCATTATATTTTATTGTACCTGAATAGTTTGTAGCGAACTTGGATGCTGTCCAGTACCAGTTCACCAAGAATGGAAAAATGCAGGACTGCCTGACCCTTTCACTGCCAGATGTGCTTGGAGCTTATTAACCGTGTTACAGTGCAAGATGGTACCAGACCGCATGAGCCACAGACATGTCTGAGAATAATACACTAGTATGTAATAGAAGCTACCCTGGGCAGAAAGCCATTTTGGGAATCGTATGTCTATTTTGTGATTAGTATTTTTTTTTTTACTTGGCAGTGAGAATTGCTAATCTTTGACATTTTAAGTGGCCACTGTAATTTGGGGGAGAAAAGTCACGTTTGTGAAGTACATAACCAACACACATTATCAGCTGCGGAATGAGCATAAAATGTTTTTTTAGAGAAAATCTTCTAGTTGGGTATCTGCTTGTTTCATGGGTGCTTCCTCTTGGATGGCTAGTTGCCCTCAAGCTTTGGGGTTTGTTACTGGGACTTTCACTTCATTTACTGCTATCACATATATAGTTGTGAGCGTAGGAGTCGTTGCTCACGCTTGCGGGCTCGCGTAGCGAGCCCGCGGCCCTCGCGAAGCGAGCCGCGGCCCTCGCGTAGCGAGCCGCGGCCCTCGCGTAGCGAGCCGCGGGCCTCGCGTAGCGAGGTCACTGGGCAAGGGCCTCAGTTGCTGGCATGGAGCGCCCGCGAAGCGAGGGCCTCAGTTGCTGGCGAGGTCACTGGGCACGCGTCTCAGTTGCTGGCATGGAGCGCCGAAGGCGCTCCATGTCAGCAACTGAGGCCCCTCGCGAAGCGAGGGCCTTAGTTGCTGGCGAGGTCACTGGGCAAGGGCCTCAGTTGCTGGCATGGAGCGCCGAAGGCGCTCCATGCCAGCAACTGAGGCCCCTCGCGAAGCGAGGGACTCAGTTGCTGGCGAGGTCACTGGGCAAGGGCCTCAAACCCTCGCAAAATTCACGTCGCTACTCAAAAAACACGACACACAAATTACGACACTCGCTAAATTTTACGAGGCACGCAAACAACGTACGAAACACGTTACCACACATTACGACCTCGCAAACATCGGACGCAACACGCCGACATACAAACATTTAAAACACAATACATACACACAGCACATACATAAAAAACTTACCTACACCAAGAGGGAGCACCCAGGACCTCAAAAATGCAACTTACACCTCGATTTTACTCGAAATAAAACAGTTTAGAGACTAAAAAAAAAACGAAGCGAGAGAAAAAATGGCCGCCGAACAAAACGAAAACGAGGCTACAGCACTCTAAACTCGCAAAACACCACAAGAAACTCGCAAAACACCACAAAACACCTACGGATATTCCGATACAGACCTATACCACACATTACTCGCCATTTTACACCAATGCGGAAGTACACGACTACGCTAACGGTTTGGTCTCGCGCACGCACAGTGTTACACTGCACACATTCAGCATGCTTATACAGCAGCTCCACACCACTAATGCTGCAGCAACATCAACACAGATTGCCAGCTCTTCATCACAATGCTTCAAAATAGGTACAATATATTCATTTACTAATTTAGCTACCTTACAATTTCATTGCCGTCATTTTTTGACGGGCAATTCGCTAGTTTAATATATAGTACACTGCAGTAGTGTGAGCCTATTGCATGCTGCAGTCTCACGTAAGCCTTTTACTTAATGCAGATCTTCACTTGCTCCCCTTCCTTACAAGGATTATAGATTAAGTTGTTTTATATTTCCTCTCATCTCAATTTAAATAAGAAGTGTGATGATATTTTGTAGAGCTCCGTGACCATAAACGGTAGAATCAGCAATATACTGTGGTTGAAACCACCAGGAGCCAGATGTAACCAGTTTGTAGCTAGTACAATCTAGAAGGTTTTACTCAAGGTATGTTATCTCCTTCAAACCCATCAGACTGTAAGGTTGCAAGTTTTCTGTCTTGTAAGGTGTTTTAGGGAAAGCACCATGTACATTTGATTTTAAGCACTTAGACAGGCCCTCCATTCTTCTGCATTATTATAATTGTTTTGGTCTTGTATGTAACCCACCCCTGTATAGAACACAGAATATGTTGGTGCGTTACCAATAAAGGATACTGATACATAATCTGCTTACTGAAGTTGTACATATAGCTACATATGGATCATTGACCGTAAAATAGAAAATACACGAAGATGGTTTTCTTTATTTTCATGACATCCAAGTTGGGATATAACTGTATCATGGGGAAACACTATCCTTAGAAATAATGGGACACCGCAAAGGCCCCAACTAGGAGACAAATGAAATCTGTACCTGGTAAGATATTTGCAGTATTATTAAAAATATACAAATTAATGTTGAATAGTTGATCTTGTGCTTTTATTCGGCCGAAATTGCATTTCGTGATCATTCTACCAGACTTGCTGTTTTATTTAAGGTGATTGATTAATATGTACAATGGGGGAGAATGAGTAGGAAGAACATACCCAGTTGGTTGAATCTAAATAATGCGGCTTTAAGGGCTGTTGTAAGTGCTTTTCAAGTTAAACTTAGTTCATCATTAATTAATAGAAAAAAATACATGTGCAAATCACGGCAAATTAAGGCTTTGGCCATACAATAGAACTTAAAAAAACAGTTTACTTCACTAATGGCTGTTGCTATACCCCTCCCTACCTCTCGCCCTGAGCACTGCTGAAAAGTGAAAGAATTCAACTGATGTAACGTTATTCAAGCTTTGCCAAGACCGTTATCTCAACTGCAATCTTTCACTTCACTTGTAAACCTGTGACATTATTGTTCTCTAAACCAACTAGGCATGCTCTTCCTGCTTGTTCGTCTTACTGGGTAGTTAGCAAGTAAGGTAGTAACATTCAATATTATATATATATATATATATATATATATATATATATGAAGAGTGAGGTAGCCGTGAATGTCCAGTAATCCAGATGAATAATCAGAGTATTGCAGTATATAGTGATACCTTTTTTATTGGACAAACATATTCATAGGTTTCATGACGAGCTTTCGAGAGCGTTCCTCTCTTTGTCGAGTCAGAGTCAATACTGATTATAGAATCACAAATACAGCAAAAAAAATCCAGGATTAACAAATAATGTTCTGATCAGCCAGCCGTGCAAGTGTGTGGGGGTGCAGACCAGAGTAAGTAAATTGGGGTCGTAAATAGTTTTACATCTAAGGAACCATAGGGCTGTAACCAAACTCAGGATGAAGGCAGAGAACAAAAAGTCAAAAAAAAAAAAAAAAAAAAAAAATCAATAAACACACATATATATTTCCAAGCATGAATGTTGGAGGTTATAAGAAATTTTGATAATGAGATAAGAATTCAATGTCGATATTAAGTCCTGACTTATTACTGTTGAAGAACATAATCATTTTAATTTCAAATGTCTTTCTTTCCTTAGTGTTTTTAAAAAAACCTTTGAGTATTTTGATTTTGAGATTTTTCATGGAGTGGTTATTCTGGGTGAAATGGTGTCCAACTGGAGTACAGTAAGTCTCCTCATTGTGCTTATTGATGGAATGTCTGTGTAGATTCATCCTCATATGTAATTTCTGGCTGGTTTCTCCAATGTAGCAGCCTCTCTCACATGCAGTACATTGTATCATGTAGACTACATTGGATGACGTACAAGAATATGATCCTCTGATGTTATAGGTCTTCTTGTTGTGCGTGGCTGTGTCCTCTTTGCAGATGTGTTGACACAATTTACACCGATTTTTATTGCAAGGTTTTGTGCCGTTTTCTATGTTAAGCTCTTCATTGGCCAATCTACTGTTCACCAATGTTTGTCTGAGATTGGAGCGGGATCTCAGCTTGTGTTGTGGACTCTGAGTAGGTAGTTCACCACAACAATCATATATAAAAAATACATCTGTGTTCACATTTGAATGTCTAAAACAAGTTAAAAAACCTGCTTTTAGCTCAGAATTCCAAGAAAATCAGTTATTACACTGCATTCTGGGAAGCTAAGCTGGGACATGCACATGTGCCCACAAATGCCTCGCTCTTCAATCCATAGCCATTATCAAACATGGCTTCCTTTAAGCTTATGCATGCTGTATTACACAGCTTTAATGCAAAGCCAAGGTTGGATTTTACACAGGCTGAGTATCCTATCCATGTACAGCTGTTTCAAGCTTACTGGCTATCATCAGCATGGAGCGGGATCTCAGCTTGTGTTGTGGACTCTGAGTAGGTAGTTCACCACAACAATCATTTATAATATGGTGGGCAAAAGAGCAATAGAAGCCCTCCACTGTACAGTAAATAAATAAATAGTACATCTGAGTTCACATTTGAATGTCTAAAACAAGTTATTACACTGCATTCAATTTTCATCTGTATCACATTACGTTAAGTTACACAATTGCAAAAATGAAAAATCACTCCGATTTTAATTATATATCTAGGGTGCAGTGACTCCATTAATGATTTTTTTTTTAAGGATTTTTTTTTTGTTGGGGAGGGGGGTTCTACATTCTAATGGTCTTAGAACTCTTACAAAACATAGAACCATATAACTTTTATTGTGACATTTAATAAGTAATGTCTTACACTCCTATTATTATGTCACAGAATATACTTTTCTTATTTTAATCTGTCCCCCCCCCCATGGTATATCAATAAAAATGTTATATTTTTGAAAGTTCAGGGTGTAATGAAACCGCGTATGACTTTGGTCACATAAAAGTGACTGAAAATTATGATTAAATTACAACACAAGAGTCAAAATGTATCTCGGCATTGAATAACTTATACATGTTTTTGAAGCGGTTGGGTTGTGGTTTATGTTAGTATCCGATCCTACTGAAAGTGCAATGAAACATGGAGAGAGAGCACGGTATCTAAAGAGATTTTGTGCAAATAAGAGAAAAATAAGAAACAATTTATTTGCAGTTAAAAAGGACACAAGAATATGGTAATGTTTTACATTTTTGACATTTTTGTGGTTATTTTATTTTTTTTTAAAACAACTCCTTATGTTAACTAAACATATTAGGAATGTGTATACTGTAGACTGGTAATATGCATGTATCTACCTATGTAGGGTTAACTAGGTATCTGTACACTTTCTTCTATAAATGTTGAGCTCTGCTAGTTCCTCTTTTCTGTTTCCTAATTTAACCACACCGTTTTCTTCAAGGAAATCAAAACTCTAAATACTTTCTATTTCTATTTATTGCCAGGTTTTACACCATAAACTTAACAGATATTTTCTTTAATAACAGGAATTGCTTCAAGCAACTGAAACCATAAAGACAGAAAGTGAGGATCTAAAGAAAAACTGCAAAGAGATGTCTTCTAAAATCCTTCAGCTGGAAGAAGATATCATGACCGTTACTCAGAAGGCCATTGCTAAAGAAACTGAACTAGACAGGTATGGTCTCCATGATGTGCAAGTTACTGTGTATGGACTCCTTGTATGGTCCTTAAGGCCACTGTAAATGCAAATAAAAAAATCAATACTGCACTGTAAATAACGGGGGAAGCGATGAAAGACATTAGAATTAATTTCACAACAGTTTCAAGCTCGCAAATCAGCAGGAAATGTAATTTATTTTTGTTTCATTTCGGGGTTAAATTGATCTCGGGGTATCAATGAGTTAATACATATCGAGCCACCCACATAGACTAAAACAGTATTGGCATTCATTTTCATAATTCTGTATTTTGTGGGTTTGCGAGTCTGATCACATATCGACTACACCTCCTGAACCTAATTTATTGGCATGTAACCTTCATGTTTTACTGTTGTAATAATGACTCTCATTTTCTATTGGCTGATTTGAAATGGGAGGTTACGGTCTTGCTTAATTGATCATGTTCCCGCCCTGAACTGCTATGAACCAGTGCATGGTCTACGGCAGGGGTCACCAAACTCGGTCCTGGAGGGCCGACCCAGGCCTGGATTTGTGGATATCCTTGCTGCAAACAGGTGAGAATCTTGTTTCTTCAGCCATCCTGATTGACTCACCTGTTTGCAGCAAGGATATCCACAAATCCAGGCCTGGGTCGGCCCTCCAGGACCAAGTTTGGTGACCCCTGGTCTACGGGGTCGGCGCAGGGACAGTAACTTGCGGGCTTGAGCAATTGAATAGCTCCGGAATCATAGATGAAATGATTGCAATTGAATCAGGCCCCGAATGTTGTAGTTTGTTTGTGTTTTTTGTTTGACTTTTTTGTCAAAAAAAACCTTTGCTTTGTATAAAATGTTTTAACTAAGTTTGTTTATTTAACTTGAACCTCCCCAATTTAATTTTCATATACAATTGACAGTCCCTTGTAGGACACACTCTGAAACCTCCTCTCTCTCGCTCTATCTTTCTCTTGCTGAATGTCACAGGGGTAAAGATGACAACCTGCATGAAATAAGGATACTCACATGGGGGGGGGGGGGGGGGGGGATCCACACTACACACACTATATTTTTAAATGGTTGCATATAATAATCCTGCCATTTTTAGTGTTTTTGCATACACATGCCACTGCTTGCTAGTTTACAGCACGACACAGTCTGGGCATGTCATTGGCTCACATAATACAGGGCTGCAGATCACAGTTGTGTAATATGGCAGCCTCCAAATGGGAATAGAGGGGAAGGTTCCAATAGCAGAGAAACTTAGTTTGTGGGTCTCTTAGAAGTAAATGAGTGTTATTTTTATATGAAAATGACATGGAAGATGCCCAAAGTGTCCCTTTAAATAATTATAGAAAATGCTAGTTTGTCGAATGTCCTCGTTTCTTGTAATCTTCCTCTATAATATTGTGTTTTGACGTGGCCTTGATATTTGCAGGGGATGTTGTGTGTGTTTAGATGTATGTACATGTCTCTTCATAACCATTTCCCATGGAAGAATTTGGCTGTGATAACATTGACTATATGGTCTTTAATAATGTTATCACAGTTTAAATCATCCACTTTTCAGTGGTGCTTAGGACCATGAGACAGGTAGCACTGTGTTTTTAAATCATATTTTCTCGCTAAAGAATTGCTTTTCTGCTGTTCCCACATGTATCTTTAATGTTAATTCACAGTGAATTAATAGCTGGTTTAACATGAAAAGTGTTTACACTGGCCCTTTAAAACTTGTTGTGTGATTTTTAGGCAGTGACATAGCATGCCAACACAAGTCTTGCTAATGCATTTTTGTCATTCCCTTGATTAAAGATTCTTTTTTTGGAATGTGACATAATAGGTATGATATGTAAAATATTCTCATAAGGTCTGCTTTTGCAACCTATATATTAAGATTAAAATAACAAGTTTCCTGCTTTTTTAAATCCCTTAGCCTGAAAGATAAAGTGAAGAAATTAACACTTGAGAAGGAACAACTGGAAATTCAGTTTAAAAATGAAAAGGATGAGAAAGAACTATACAAGGTAAAAACTGAAGGATATTTTTTCTGTTATCTGTTTTATTGTTATTTTGTGTCTCATTTTCTTATTCTTGAGCACTCTATTTTTGTTTTTTACTGCAAATATGTGTGTCTTTCATTCTTAGAGCAAGACATCATAATATGTCACTTTGTTAAATCAGAGATACCACTGTCATCATGAACGCTATTAAATGTAAAGTATCTAAATGATCAATTCCAAAATACAATGTAAACCTCCAGAATGCGTAATCTTAAGAAGTTTATAAAAAAGTTCAATATATAAACCTAGGCTGGGCTGAAAAAATATCACTGAAGTACACTGTTGTAAAATATATGATCACTAGTGAGTAAAAGGTCTCTTGTGAAACCAGTGTCATGCTGTTGTCATCACATCAAGTTAGGGCTGGCTTAGTATGGTGCTGGGGTGGGTGAGATGTCAGCGATCCACTTACAGCAGTGCAGATTATAGACTGTGAAAATGATTATGGTTTACAGTTCTCCTAATTTTAAGGCTTTATAAAAACTATTGCAGGTTAATAAAATCCATTTACTCCTTTATTGTTTATAATTTTGTTTATAATTAATCTGTGTACAATTGATATTATATTAGTTGAAGTTTTTCAATGTCAAGTGAAGATAAAGAATATGTTGAGTATCAGCAAAACAAATTGCACATGCTTCTGATCTGCATGGGTGTCTTTCAATAGTTTTTTCATTTAGATATTGACACAATTCATACAATTCATAATGGTGGACTAGTGAAAATGTGGTTCCTGGTTGCGGAGTGTATTGTTGAATTATTGTTCTCGTGGTGTAACGGTGGAGTACCTAGTACATGTATGTATATGGCTTTTATACAGTCTTCACACTTGGAAGGAAGTACCTAGTACATATATATGATTTTTATACAATACAATATTTGTACCTGGAAGGACATCTTTTGAATATGGATATTAGGAAGATTATCATAGTAAACAAGTAGTATACGCTACAGTTAGCATTAATAAAGTCAATTCAATAAAATTAAAATAAATATATTTAATATTGCCACCAGATATATGCTCTTCAAAGCTATATGGAAGTTTCCTTGTTTTTTGTTTTTGTTTTAAACTTTTTCTAATCTAACACATAGGGCTTATATCAAAAACACATTACATAGATTAATTATGTGCACATATAGATTTATTTGATAAAAAAAAATGGTTTCCACACCCCTATAAGTGCCTACATAAGCATCCTGTACTAACCAATGGGAAAGCTAAAGAACATTTTTAACTCTATAGAAACCTTCCAGCTAGTAGCAGCACAGTGCAGAGATCCAGAGCAGCGCTGCCTGATTTGCATCAAACAAGGGTGGAGAGAGAGGTGTATGATGGGATCAAAGACTACAAATCCCATGATTCTTTGCTGAAGAGACTGAATCCCCATACTGCTACAATGTTGTAGCTGCCACTTATTGGCCACAATAAATTATTAATTTTATGCTAATTTAGCTTGGTTTTTAGGGGTGTTCCTTCTCAATATCAAACTTTAGGGTACGTTTATTAATGTTTCTTTTGGGATCTTTCCTGCAAAAAAATATTTGCATACACTACTGATTCTCCTCCATCAGATGCATTCATAATTCTGGAAACTTCCATATACCTTTTTTAAATTAAACCACAACGGGTAGCTATAGTAAATTCAGTCTGTTGTAGCTGAATTTTAAGATGAATTACAGTTGGACATAAACCAAAATGCAGTGCGTTTTGGGCTTTACTTATTGGAGTCCAAAATATTGTGCTATTTTCTTCTCCAGCTTTAAGCTCATCCATTAAATCTTGAATGTATTCCAACCTTGTTAAACTGGATCCATTTACATTAGGTTGTTGGTAGATTAGATATATATACCTTTTTGTTTTCTTTTATTTTTAAGAGATACGTTAATATTTACAGTATAATTCCTCATGTATTATTGCAACAGTAATATTTATTTTCTTCTTCCCTACTTAAGTGCCTATACTAACCAGCTTGAATGTAAGGTGTAAGAATTTGGCCTCAGTCAGCACCTTGTGTCTCTGCTCTTTTAATATGAGGAGTCTAATAATTCATACCCCTGGAACATGCTGAGCTGGCACAGCTTCAATAAATATGTTTATCAGTAATTTCTAATGGCTGCTCAATATCTGAGACACAAGCTTTCATCAAATGGGTTCCAACAATTTTAACTCTTCATATTTGTTTACTTTTGTATGTTATTTTGTCAATTGCTCGGATACAAATATTTATTTGGTTAAATTCTGGATTAAATATACCTGAATGTTTAATGTTAAAGCATAAAGATGGCTTTACAAATGTAGATGATATATTGTTTGATCATTACAGATGTGAGTTTCTCTTCTAGCTATAGCTCTGATTTGCTTTGTGTTCAGGCTTGGGCTTGTTAGTACTCCAGACATGGTGGTCACGTCTTGTAAATATTTGGGCCTTCACTTCTTATGAAGCCCACCGCATAACCATGTTCATTTTCTGGTACTGCCCCCTGTCTTACTGTTCTCTCTGATGCAGTGTGCCAGGATTTCACAGCTGTATCCTAAGGCCACATCCACAGACTGGGACTTCACACTACTGGTGTAATGCTGCTACATGCAGATACACAGCATGTTACTATCGGTTTGCTTAGCATTCTGCTGCAAGCATGAAGCCACTCCCTGTGGGCTTGGCCTTAGGTCAAAGCTGTGAAACATGGCGCACCACATAAGAGACTAAAGAGAGGGGACAAACCCAAATGGTGAAAAAGTAAGACATGCACTTTTTATATGATGATTGCATTGAGGAAGATTTAAAGGTATATGCAAGTGAGCTGGGTTATTAATGCATCTGATAGAGGAGAAATAGTAGTTTGTTTAAATGTTTATTTTGGTATTTTTTTTCATGCAAACATTTTTTTTATAGTTACCCTAAAGTTTGCTGAAATGCTTGTTGACATCCCCTGAAAATCCCAGCTGAAATTAGCATACATAATACATTTTATCTTTTTTGGCTGGGGATTGAGCTGGCAGTTTTACTTTCCCACATCTACTTCTACATCCCAGGTGAAAATTGCCCCTGTGATCTCTCCCAGCCCCAGTGAATTGCCGCATTACCTCCTCCAGCCCCGGTGAATTGTCTGCACTCACTCAGAGACACATACACACAGACCCAAAATGCAAGGTCTCTTCCTTTACAGGTCATTGCAGGACCATAAATCAAGCATAAACGCTCATTTGCCTAAAAGACAAATTAGAATAGGAAGAAAAAGCTGAAATGTTTGAATTCCGTACAATTATAGTTTGTCAGAATTTATCAAGGAGATGGTGTATGTCTAAAGAACAACCGTGTAACTGCTCAAGCAGTTTTACTTGAATATTGATTTATGGTCCTTTAAGGACCAGTGTAATAATCATCTATGCTGGCTGTATTCATCATTGCTGATTGGCTGCATATCTGAGCATGCTCACATGGACTGGTACATTTTTTCAAAATCATACCCTAAGAAGCCTAGCTCAATCCTGAGGGTGTAAGCAACACCTGAAACATTTTTTTTTTTTTAATGCAAAAATGGTTTGCATTTTTTCATGCAAATATGTTTTGCTACGTGGGTTATTATGCTCCTCTACAGGATGCATTCATAACCCACCTCCCTTTAATATGCCTTTTAATTTAATCTTAATTAACCCAGTTAAAACATTTATATAATACACAAACTGAGCCCCTGTTGCAGACAGCCTCTCTCCCCACTCATTGCTGTAAAAAAAATGTTTTCAATAGGTGGAACCCATAACTGCTGCTTCCATTGATCATACTGGAGTGGCTTATGTCCTCTTTGTATAAATAACATAATGAGCACCTATTTGTAGAAACCGGTCATAAATTAGTCCAGTCTGAATGGTGGATCACACCCACGCGTAAAAACAATTGGTGGGGTCTGCTTCTTATTTCAAAAGTACATTATTTCATTTTATTTTTTTTAAGTTTTAAAGTAATTTGTTTGCAGTTTACTTGCCACAAATGTAAATGTGAACGTTTCATGTGTATCGGGTAATGACTTGTACAAACAGCCTAACGCTATCATATGACTGGTGCTTCTTTGTGAAAAAGCTTTAGTTTGTGCAGTGTATTAGATTAGTTGTGTTTTATAGCATGAAGATAAATGACTATAAATTGCAGTTTTGCATGAGCCAGAATGTAATGCCTTGTAGTGCCAAGAAGTCATTCTCCTTGACTCCTCTTCTCAGCTTGGATGTGGTTGATGTGAATACATCTTCATTAAAATAGACTTGTGCACGTACACTTCTGGCCAGTGTTTAAAGAAAAGCCAAATAATATGAATTATGTTTAGTGTAATAACTTCAAGTTTGTTGAATTATTTATTTTTTGTCTTGCCTCTGTTTTAGATGATACAAAACATTATCTTTGGTAATTATCACAGAGGCATAGAAGCCAATTGCTTTCATGTTTGTAACACAATGTTAGAGACACTGTATTTGTTTCATTTATGTCCTTTGAAGAACTAGACTGAAGTGTTTTAATCTTTACTGGTTCATCCATCACTTGCTATCGGACCTGTCAGTCTACAATAGGGTGCCTTGTAGACTGATAACATTTTTATTAAAGGGCACTGTACAATGAAAGAATATGAGTCTGATTAAGAGCATAATTAAAGGGAAACAGAGTGTTCCTTGATGTTAAATAAAATAATCTACCTAAGTGAGAATGTGCTTATTTAAACACAATTTTATTAACAAGTGCCTAAAAGCTTTGTTACACTCACTGATACCTTCCAAATAGTCCATACTGCCCAATGCAGCTCATGCACTCAGTATTTCTATAGGACTATATGTGTACTAGCCAATCACAGGCTGTCTATGCTGCTCTTGCTAAAATGCTGCTGAGAACTGTCTGTTATTGGCCATTACATCTAGTCCTATAGAACACTGTAGAGGACATTTGGGGGGATAGTTTGGAAGATTTCAGTGAGTAAAACTGAGTTTTTAAGCTCTTGTTAATCAATATATATAGGTGATTTAATAAATCCTATATCTAGTTTTAGTCCTCTTAAAAATAATTTTATATATTTTGAGGAAGTCTGTGTCCCTAATAATAAAACAAAAAATGCTATGATGGGATCTGTTTGTATGTGTCAAACATTAATACCTTTTTGTTTCTGGTGCGAAATCCTTATTTTACATTATAACAAGGGAAATAAACACTCAGTGATTAAAAGAGCTAATCTTTTCCCATTGGGGACCTATAAAACAATAGGTCATGACCCAAAATTAAAGGGTGAAAGGTTTCTATTAACAATAAGAAGAGAACTTGTCGCACGGTTTGGATAACATATGGAACAAGTTACTCAAGGAGACAGTGTGCTGGGATCACTCTCCCTGAGAGCTCAAGAACGTTTTTTTTTAATTCATATTGTACAAAACAAAAAATCTGGAATAGCTGCATGGTGAGAGGAGGACATGGAATAGTGGGGATGGCAGCTCTGAAGCAGTGGTTTCCCATCTGTATGTACTTGGCTTTGGTCATAGGAACATATTTTACTGTAGCCAGTACAAGCAGTGACAGGTTTTACACACAGATGTAAATTTAGTGAATACTCAGATTTTTTTTCCCTCCTTAAAATTCACCAAAGGAAGAAGTTTACAGTTTTTGTTGCGAGTTTATTGTTGTTTGCAGGGTACTTGTGGTTTCTGGTCCTTGCAGAACAATATTTGCCTACTTTGTTTTTCAATAGAGCAGCATTGATGAATTCCAATTTTTTTTGTGTTTTTATTTTATTTTAATGTGTATACTGAAACTTCACGGTTATGCCGCTAAGTGTTACTATTGTATAGACATAAAAGCCTGTTTATTAAAAATAAATAAAATAGTTAGCATTTCAGATTATTTTATGATTGTTTTTTTTTAACAGGTTCATTTAAAGAATACCGAAATTGAAAACACCAAGCTGCTCACTGAAGTGCAAACATTAAAGAACTTAGATCTGAGCAAAGAAAATCTTATTACACATTATAAGGAGGAGGTCGGAAAATTGCAGATCTGTCTGGCTGACAAAGAGAAGATGCAAAAAGAAATTCTTTTGAATTCTTCAGAAAAGGTAAGACGTGCAGACTAACATGTATTTATTCTGGTTAAAAATGACCTTGCGTCACAAACTGGCTTCTCATATTTTCCAAAATCAAATTTAATATTCAAGTCTTTAACAGCCCTTTTAAGACACCAGTATAAATTAGAAAAACCTTACAAGTACTGTATATACTTTAGTATAAGCCGAGGCACCCATTTTACCACAAAATACTGGGTAAAATTAGTGACTCGAGTATAAGCCGGGGGTGGGAAATGTGCTGCCCTCTGTGTCCCCCTCTCTCTCCGTGTCTCTTCTCCCCTCTCCCTTCCCTGTGTCTCTTCTCCCCTCTCCCTTCCCTGTGTCTCTTCCAACCTCTCCCTTCCCTGTGTCTCTTTCCCCCTCCCTTATCGCCCTCCTCAACCCCACTCCTCAACCCCACTCCTC